>JARHVA010002003.1:1662500-1875000 GCA_037957365.1 Torreya grandis
CTACATCTAGTAGATATGACATCATGTAAAAATGTCTATTAGGCCTATTTTATGCCTTATTAATTTGGTATTTAAGGTTGAAACTAACAATCTCTCATAAATAAGGCATTATTTCGGTGTCTAAAATAGTGTAGAGGAGAGGGACCCAAATTTATATGACATAATTGATGTTGGGAAAACCTATAATATGTTTAATAGGGCCATGATAATCCTAATTTTAACCCTAAATCTAATAATTGGTGTGTTGTTAATCTGATTTATGATTACAAAGTTAATTGGGTCTACTACCCATGTTGTCAATGTTTCCTTGACATTGTTATCTGCCAACTATACATCGGCAACTAATTACTTATAAGTCATGTTAGGGATTAGGATTCAATAATATGGCTTGAAGGCTTTCCTAGACATGTAAACTATCAGGGTAGGGATATTGATGTGATGAAAGTATTCCTAAAAAAGTCCCCTTCTAAAAACAAATTAAAAAGGTAATTCATACAAGGGAATATCTCTGGTTTGGCAATAACATTGTGTAGCCCCATTGTATTAATTACAATTAGGTCATCTATATATTCTCATTGCTAGAGAGACAAGTGGCCATCCACATTATATGGTTATGTTATATCTACCTCTAGCCACAATGTTTTATAATGTTGAAATTTGTGGTTAAATACAATTGAATGGAGCATAATATCTGCGTACTCTATTCTGACACCAAAACTAAACATGGAAGGAGAAGGGTTATTCTTGGAAGATTATAGTTTAACTAGTTTGAGGAACTTTATACAGTTGGTGAATATTAGACTCTTAATTATGAGAGATCTATTAGTAGTTCATAATAAATAGTGAGGTATAGATATGTTTTCCTATGTTTTGGGCCCATATATGCCATTTATTTTAATTAAACTCAAACATTCATTTCCCAAATCCTCTATTTGTGAGAATTAATTACAAAAAATGACTTCACTACTTGTCTATTTTGTTTTTAATTTGATTTTTGTGATGTTAGTTTTGTAGGGTTACTAATCACATGGCACTTTATTAGTGCATGCTATTACTTAGTCAATTAATGAGTCATTTATTGTGACACCTATCATTATCTCACTCAACTAGGATGTATATTTATTTATAGGTTTACTTAAAAAGTGAGATGTGGTTGATTATTGTTTAATTACTTAAAATTGATCTCTATGTATTTGACCATTGTTTTAACTTATTTTAAGTCAGACATATGGATGGTCCTCACTTATCTACTCAATTACTTATATTTATGATTCATGCTATTATGTAGGGTCCCAGACAATTAAGATTTTGACACTTGGATGGATCTCACTTATCTGATCACTCGATAAGCCTTGTGATTTATGATATTATGTACATGCCCTAAATAAGCAAGATGCCAAAACATGGATAAATCTCACTTATTTGATTGGTCACTAATATTCTTAGCTTGTGTCACTATGTATCGATCTTAGATGAGTGTGATATTGACATGTGGATAAATATCACTTATCCACTTTCTTGAGAGGCTTCATAATATGTAATTTTATCTATCAATCATATATGAGTAGGATGTGAACACGTGTATGGTTTTTGCTTACCTAGATAATCATCAAGGGTTAATGTTTTGATTTTTTACAAGTAATCAGGATGATGACATGTGGATGGTCCTCACTAATCAAGATGCTCAAGAGCTTTGTGACTTAATCATTTATTATGTAAGAAGTGAGTGAGTAGGATCAAAATACGTGGCATGATCTTATTAATATAGGTAGTCATGAAGCCTTGTACCTTGGTCCCTTTTTACATAATCCCCAAGTAAACAAGATGGTTATACACAGATGGTCATCACTAATCTAAATGACCGCATAGACTTAGAACTTTGAATAGTCTATGAGTAATTTGGATAGCGATGTGTGGTATGATATCACTCACTCAAGTGAAATAAACTTGGAATATTGAGGATTAATCTATGAAGAAGATGGATAATGATGCATGGCATGATCTCATTCACTCAAGTTGTTTGAAAACTTGGAATATTTTTCCACTCTCAGATTTGATGATTGTTTGAGTACAAAAGAAACAAGTGGTCGAAAATAATGCCATACTCTATAGTTAATGTAAAATGTAATAGACAAAGCAACCTTCAAAAAACACCCAAATAGTTTTGTTAGTTCATAAAATCAAAACCTATATTCACTAAACATATCTAATAGAATCATAATAATTACTTCAAAAATAATGCTTATTTAGGCTTTTAGACTAAAGGTCATGAGATAATAATAAAATCGATAGAACAAACTCTAGCTTCAAATATTAATGTCTTTATATCAGATTAGTAATGAACATTAAATATTCAACTTAATATACGTCCTTATTTGAAAATTTTAAAATGGGGGTGTGTTAGGTACAACAAATGGCAACTTAGTGGGGAAATACTCTAGAGCATTTGAAAACCCATAATCCTAATTTCACATATAATGACAAAATTACAAACTTTATAAGAAAGAAAGAAATAAATTAGAAAGATGAAAAGACTTCAACATATCCATGCAACATACTAATCATTTTCATTTGTTAGATTGTGTTTAATTCTGTGAAAGTTTGTTCCCCTTGTTATGAGAGTTTTAATAAAGATCAAATAAAAGTTTAGCTCTCTTTGTATTTTTTAATCTATTTTAGCTTTAAGTGTAAGGTTTTGGGAAGATGGACATTGCTTTGATTCCATCTATGCATCTATATCCTTAAAAGAGATACTTTTTATTCCATTCTAAGCATTACTCTATTGTCAGCTGAGAGTCCATAGCCTTGATAAAGATTACTTGAGTCACCCCTCTTCCATTACTTTTAAACTTTCTTGGAAGAGGGGTTAGGAACCACCATTGGCTAGGTGTATAGTAATAAAATTCATTTTAAATCAAATATTTCACTCATATTTTGTATTTGTCAATGTTTATTATCTCTCAAATAAGTTTTAAGTATGTAGATGTGCAATTGATCTTTCAAAATGAGAAATATTTCTAAAATTTGCATGAAAATATCAAAGCCACTTCCACAATCCTCATGAAATTTAAATATGACATGTGTCTTAAATCAAAGACCTCAAAATACACTTGAAGTAATCAAGCACCATTTGAATATGGTTTGGCCATCCATTTTAAGAGAAGTTAGGTGAATTTTATGCAAGAAATAATCTTGATTGTTATGATATTAATGAAAATAATCTATGAAAGTAGGAATATATCATATGAAAATAGGGAATTTACTTTATGAAATCAAGAAATCTAATATATGAAAGTTATTAATCTATTCTAACCCTATTACTAAAGTATAACTCATAATACTTCTAAATGTCTCCAATCAGAGCAACCATAAAATATGTTTCAGAAGCTACCCCTTAACTAGAAAAATTAGATCATTACCTTGAAGATATTTTAGGAAAAAAACATTGTTACCCAAAATTTTATAGACCTGATATGGCCTAATCCATAATGGACTAAACTTATCATGTTGTCCCTTATTTTCATGTGCTTTATCACATAGGAGCACTATGTTTGAAATTCTAAAAAAATTGAAATTTGATATTTTATCGAACCACCTCTTGATAATATCCTAGTGTTTACTAAAGCTATGCAAAACTTTTGTTCATGCATCTTCCATCTAGGTAATGTCTAATAATCATGACTAAATTCTTTCATATTCTTCTATATAATATTACATGAATTGGTATGTTGGAAACTTAAGAGTAATGGGAAATACAATCCATTTTCCATATACTAACATGAAAGACGAGGCCTTGAGGGCCTATTTATGTCTTATTTTATTTGCCCATAGTGCATACTTTAAAAAATGATGTTATTCTCTTGATTTTTATTCTTATAACTTCTTTATGGTAACCATCAAGTTTTTATTTGTAGATTCAACCATTACATTTCCTTGTGGACAGTAGTTAGAAGATAACTTGATAATAATCATTGCATAATAGATAAATTAGTGTCCCAAAATTGGTTAAAGTGTTCTCTTCAAGAAATTTGATTACATCCTAGGCTTTGGATTTTTTTTGTTGCTATTACTTCAGTCCATCTGGTATAATAGTCTATTATAGTCAGCACAAAATTATGATCTACTGAATAATTGGGATTGATTACTCCCATGAAATCTATGCCCCATTGTGCAAAGGTCCCCCCTTCACTTATATGCTAAAAAGGCATTTTTGCATGTATTTATCTTTTGAAAAATACTTGAAATTATGATAATTTATAACATGGTTGTGGGTATCTTTAAAAATAGTGGGCTAGTAATAACCCATCCTCAAAATCTTATGTGTATATCATTACCTAAAGGGTGTCCACTTCCACTCTTAGAACAAAAAATATCGAGAATATCAACAACTTATTCTTTAGATAACACCTCAAATAGATGATTTCATAATTTTTTGGCATAACACTCCCTTATTTATCATCTAGTGAGATGAATTAATCCTATGTGCACATCTCTATTATCTATTCAATTCAAGAGGGTATATGCCTATGATTTAATAATGAATAATATGGTCATAATAGTCATCCCCAACTACTTCAAACTAGTTGATTTTTTTAATAGATATGTGCAGACTAGTATAGACCATGATATGGATGATACCTTGCCTTCTTACCATCTTAACAAGTCTGATATCAAAATCAAATTCTTGTAACTTGGCCATCCATGTGCCTCTTCTTTCTCCTAACTAATTTTTTGTAAGCACAAATTTGACTTTTGGGTTTAGAATAATGGCACATGTCTTTTTTTGTAGGATATAATGTCTCAATTTCTTTAAAACCTTGATCAAAGAATAAATTTGCTTGTTTATCATGAAATACTTCAATTTGACATATTTTAGATTAGAACTCATAAATGCAATAATATGTTCACTATCATTTACCTTATGTGTAACTACTACTACTAAAATGTGTTGTGATGAAAATGAATACAAGATTAAATCCTTGTTGAAATCAAGGGTGATGAAAACTTGAGCTTGGGAAATAGAAGTATTGATGTCATGGAATAATTTCTTTGCCTCTACTATCTATTCTATTTTTACATCTTGCTTCGACATGACATTTAATGGCTTGACAATCTTTACAAATCCTAAGATAAACTTGAAAACAAAATTGATTTTACCTAAGAAATACTTAAGCTATTTATTATTATTTAGATATGGAATTTTTGAAATGGTCTATAATCTCTTTGGACCAATAGAGATTCGTTCCTTCATGATAACATGATCTATCAATTTATCTTTAGTGACACTAAAAATTATTTTCTTTGGGTGTAAGGAGATCCCATATCTTTGACATATATCAAATACTCTTTGCAAGTGATCCACATTATTAGTTATATCTTTAAAAAGATAGTTAAGTCATCATGATGATGCATGTTCTAATAATTCCTTGAAAATTAAAATACATAGCCTGTTAGAAAGTAGAACTTGTATTTATTAGTCCAAATGGCACTCTTTTATATGCAAAAGTTTCCCATTTGGTGGTGAATGTAGTATTCATTATATCATCATTTTCTAGCAATACTTGGTTGTAACTTAAGAAACCATATATAAATGACATCATCTTCAATCCAATGACTATTTAAATTACTTCATCTAGGGAAGGTAAGGGATAATTATCCCTTTCCTAATCTCGGTTGAGGTTTCTAAAATCCACATGCAATATGATTTATCCATTTTTATTTCATGTGAGGACTAGGTTAGATACCTAAGTATAATGCCTGATGAGAAATATAAATTTGGCCTTTAACAACTTTTAGACTTCTTTCTAAATAAGAGATTATAAAATAGGGTTGACTAGTCTCTATCTCTACCTAAAAGGTTTGTGTTCCTCTTTTAGTGGTATAGTGTGTGTGATAATTCTAGGATATAAAACTTTTAGTTCTTCATGGGTTCAAGTCATCACATATTTATATTATGATAATTAATCCTTTAGAATTTTATTTTCTTGTTCTATATAGTTTGACCTGATATTGATTATCTGGTGCTCATCTATCCCTACATTTTCCTTGGGGAAATCATACTCATTGGTCTTAGATTATTTTCATTTATTATATTTATGGTCTATGTCAAAGACCCATTCCAAGAATCCCATTCCTTTGGGTATATTATCTTCATTCAATTGGAGGATATCATCATTTTCCTTCTCTTCTTGATTTATTTGATCAAAACCCTTTTCATCAATAATTTGTGACTCAAAAACACCAAAATTTCCCATGGACTGAATAATTTGTTGATCATCATCAAATAATTGAAACTGGTTAACATTATTAGGAACTAAAGGACATAATACTAGTTTTATTGAGAATTTATACATTTTTGATTCTTGGAGTGGAGCTAAATTGGTTACAAAGGTATATAAGGAATCAACTATTTGATTTTGCTCTTTGGGGACTAATTTTATGTTGAAAACCTCAAATGATTGAATTATGTCTTAGGATATATGTTTATATTTATTTAGATATGATAAATTCACTATTACCGACTCTTGATTTGGTTAATGACAAGTTTTGAGTCTCTAAACATCAACAACTGCTTGAGATTGTGTTTCAATACAAATTGGAGCCCTATAATTAGAGATTCATATTCTACATGGTTATTAGTACATGAAAATTATAGTCTAAAATAAATAAGGTACTACTTCCCCTCAAAATTAATTAGTGTTATACCTACACCAGAGCCCTTCTTGGACTGAGCACTATCAAAATATAAGGTCCACAACTGTGAAGCACCTTTAAATTCTCATCCATGTTTTTAAGGCTTAGTTGTGAAGGTTTAAATGCCTATATGTGATGAATAAAATTTATTCTCTCATATTTGGAATTATACTATTTGATCATATTATTCATTTTTATTTCTCTATCAACATCAATTTGATTGGATACTCCTTTCTAGGGTAGCCACATGTGAAAAATCTATAGCCATGTATCCATTTATTGTGTTTGACTAGTCACAACTTAGGATTAATTAAAAAGCCTTAGAATGTCAACTAATAATATGCTAATATACTAATAGACACATGGTTTAGAGGCAAGATACATGTGAACATTAAACAATTATCTAACAACTAAGACTGAAGATTTGTGTAGCTATAGAAATACTTATTTGGACTTATCTAGGATCAACCCTAGTATTTTGCATATCCCCAAGGGTATGAAGTTAGTTGAGGCACCTGATTCAACTAGGAAATTATACACATTTATCCCAAATATTCTAACAATCCATAGGAAGGGTGGGACCTTAGGTTTATCTTTGTCTATGACCATGTTTTTGTGTGCATCTATTAATATATTAATGGATGATCTGCTAGTCAATGCTTTGAGTAGAAATTATCATTATTTTATGATCTGGGCCAAATCATGAAGAGTAAGGTTAACCTTTATTTTATTCATATCTTCAAATATTATGTAGTCACTCTTAGTGTTTGGATCAACTTGATGTTGTTGATCATTCCCTCTAGGAGGATTGAGATTATTACTAGCATTTGGATCAAGGGGAATGATTGCATTGTTATTTAGAGGTATAAAATTTGTGGTAGGTTTTTGATTCCTTTTTTTGGGATTATAATTATTCTTATTAAACTAATGAAAGGCATGAATTTCATCTATGTTATCTTTTGGTTCATTATCATCCTCAATATGGAATGGAAAATTATAGGTTTCAAATACCATGTTTGTACTAGAAGTAATAGAGGAACTAGCTGTAAATGAGTCAGGTTGATTTGGGACTACCTCATATTTTTCCATATCCTTTTGAAATATTTGAAAAGCAATAAAAATTATATATAGTCTAGTTTACCATGATGGGTAGTGTTATGGACCCTACACTAGTTAGGTAAGGTTACTTCACAAATGTTCATCTCAAGAAATCTATTAGGCTAAAGGTCTAAATTATTACCTAACCTATTGAATGGACTATTATATATTTAGAATGAAAATTTCCTATTGGTTAACTCTCCTATAATTTTCCCTAGGAATTTTTGCATGCTCAAAAACTTATTATTAAGTTTTTGCACCATGCATTGGATGGCATCCAACTCAAGTTTGGTGGAATCAGAGGTTATTCCCTATGTGGTAGATGTGTTGACTAGGACTAAATCTTGATTTTGATTATGTCGATTTGACACATGTGTAGGATGGTGTAAAAAACTTAGGTTCTAATTTAGTGTAACATGAGTAAGAGGAAATTGATTGGAAGCTTGGTTTTAATTATTTGATATGACATTCTAGTTGACATTTGGAATATGATTAAAGACTAAGAAATTGAGATTAATATTGCATATGGCTTACAATTGAGGATTCAACTACCTATCAATATTAATAGGTTTAACATAGGCATTTGATAAGTTATTAATGTTTAGATCCCTACGTAGTAATACTAAAGTTATAATATCTAGGGAATTTTTATATATTTTAAGTGTTAAGGAAATAACATGTTTTTATCCATTAGCCACAAGGTTGTACATATTTTGAAATATTGAATTAAAGGCTCTAATTAGTTCATTGAGATCTATTCTCATGCTAGAAAAAAATTAGTATATCATGTTGGGACTAGTAATTTATCCATATTGTGCCATGAATGTGTCATGACATTGATCCCATATCATAATTTGAATTTTTAAAAGGTTGAAGAATTAGTCATATGCAACATCTTGTAGTGTGAATGGGAATAGTCTACATGCAAAATCCCCATAAACTATGTTTAGTAACTCTAGATCAATATTGAAAGCTTTCATGTGTTCATCTATAGTTCCTCCCCTAGAGGGAGAGAATAAATAAATATATTTTATTAGGTTCCTAGGCATATCATGGATGACACTAAGATGATGGTTGAACCAACTAACTAGTCCATAATGAAGTGTTCAGGTTGGTTCCCTTGGGATGGTGAATTTATCTAGGTAACACCTTTCTTTGAGACACCTATATCTAATCTGGGTCTTTGATGAACCTGTAAAGGTGATAGTAATAATAGAACATAATCAGAATTAGCCCTTATCAAACTTATTAGAGGAACTACTATACACAACTCAAGTGAATCTTTCACAATCAAAGATTATGGGCCCTCCTTTTAGCACTAGATCAATTCCTATCGATGTGAGTTTTATGGACACTAAGATAATATTATGAGGTGACCTATAAATTTTTAGGATCAATGAAAAGATTCAATCCAAGGCATGATTTGTTGGTATCATTTTTTTTAGTATCCACATGGTATAATAGTTATGAGGAGAGTGGTTGTTTACCTTATATAGTTTAGATATGACATGAGTCTAAAATATAATTGAGGTATATGGGTAGATCTAACCCAATGTGGACTTGGTTAAAAAAATTCAAAAGGAGGGAAAGTTAGGGTAGAAAATACAAGGATCTATAACTCGACTAAGGAATAAACCCTTCCAAACCAACTTCTTTTATCTTAGGCTCAACAAATGTCTAAGATAGTACCTGCTACATATTGCTATTAGCATAGTTGACATACAAACATAATTAATCATCAAAGGAAATAATTACAATACACTCAATAGTTATCATCAAAGATATGGTTAGAACTAGAATGCATAACACATCCTTGCCTCTAACAAAAAATAAGTATGATCAATAATCCATGAGCATTCAGACTATCTTTTTTCAATTTGAATAATTGAAAAATAAATAGTCACATAATCTATTATAAATTATATTAAATTAATAAAAATTCTTAGTAAGTGTTAATTTTTTTGGAAGAGACAACACTTCAACACAAACTTAGAAAACAATCCAAGAACCTTTTTTCTTGTATTAATTACAAAATTCTCCTCCCTTTACAATGTTTAAAACACATATACTTATAACTTCGTATAGGGAAGCCTTCCTCGAGCCCAGTCTAAATTTATAGTGTCTAAATTAGGAATGTATGTCTAAAATTCATGTAATGTATATATGGATACACTATATATTAAAATAATCTAGATTTAAACATAAAAACCTTTTACACAAAATAAGCCATAGTTAAAAATAGAACAAGACTTTTATGAGGTCTTAATTAGAATTGTCAAACAATTTATTTATTTGATTCTAAGAACTAGAGTGTCATTATGGAACCTCTAAGTGATGTAACATGCATAACCATAGCCATTACAATCTTGGTTGAAGTGACAATGATTGTCAAAGGTGGTAGAAGAGCCATTGTAGTTGGCCTTAGACCTATGGTGGTATATACCATATTATATCTAGGGAATTTAGGTAGAGGTTTAGAAGGTTGAGCCTAAGTTATAGATGCTCCCACTAAAATGGCCAACTCCTTTTATCCCTGTAACCATTTATATTTAGCCATACTTGCTACAAAATCTAACTCAATAGTTTCAAAATCATTGATATATATTTTGAATAACAATGGTATCTTATCCATCAATTTATTGTACCCCACCATAGAATATTTAAAAGAGACATGTAGTGTCTATGTTTGAGCCACATTATACTTGGTAGATGTGATCAACTGTATTATTTGTTCATTTATCCTATAGGTGGTGCTCTCCACTTATAGATTGAAACTATTAGATGCAACTCTTAAAAAACTCTCAAAGAAGGTTTTAATGGAAATTTTCCCTTGAGGTGTGAAAACACCTATAATTATTATATCCTTAAAAACTTAAATAGTTAAATGCTCTTAATTTTTGAATTGTTGCACTAAACCTTACATTTCTTGGTGCCATTCTACCAAATTATTCCCTTTGGTACTTACATAGTTTTGAGCTAGAGTCACATTAGGTGAAAGCATAAAATTAAAATCTTGATATGAATTTAATCTAGTATCCTTATCGATGAGGCTCAACTTGGAATCTCAGTCCTTTATTAACTCATGAAATTTAACAAATTTTCCTCATAGTGGCTAAGATTGGGCTCTTACAAACTTGATGGAACTCAAAATATGATAAAGATTCTGAGAAGAACTCTACACATTATCAATTATGTCTTTTGGAACCTCAATTAAATTATACTTCTCTAGTCTCTTTTTAAACTACTACAATCCCCTAAACATTTGTTTAAGTAGAACCCTAATCACATCTACCACTATGAGGGTATCTTCTTAAAATTCAACTAAATCTCCTAGTTTTATCTTTCTTCTTTGTTAGAGAAAATAATTCCTCCCATTTTTTGATTTTTATAGGCATACATTCAACCATCATTATTCTCTTCTTCACCCTCTTCAAAGTATTGGTGGCCCTATCAAATTGCATATCAACTTTAGGTTACTTAGTGATAACTAGGTTCTATCTTGTTGACTCATCTTGCTCTAATTGCTTATCCATGGTGGGAATAACATGAGAGTATTCTTAGTAGTCTAGACTAGGGATGAGGAAGTAGGGAGTGAAGGGTCACTTGGTGGTCTCATCAACACTACAAGTGGAATATTGGTTGTGGAGAATGTAGGGGGTTTGGGAAAGGCATGCAAGGCCTTTCTCTAGGATGTTCATTTTATTTGTGGCTAAGTTTTTACAACATACTTAGTTGAAGTTAATGTTTTGTAGATAGATGCCATTGAGGATTCAATTTGTGTGGCCTGAGCTAAAGGTATCCCTAGTTGGTTAGATGTCCTGGATAATGTTATATAGGTGGTAAAAATGGATTGAAAGATTAGGTCCTCAAAATGTACCCCAATACAAGTAACACCTTGGTTAGTACTGGAAAGCCATAGATGAATTGATGTGGCTTGGGTGAATGAAAATTATGCACAAGAATATGTGGATTCAATAGTAAAGTAATATTAAAAATGGATAATAAAACTTGTCTTTATTATTGTATTATCAATTGAAGCATCTAATGTTGGATATGTTGTAATGGAATCCTCTAAAATTTGAATTATAATTGGTTATGTACTTGTAGAATATTTGTAGAAGCATCATTCATAGGACTAGTATCAACCAATGTGGATGAAATCATGATAGAAGGGGACTGCTTGGGGATATCTTCCTTAATGGATTCTAAGATGACCATAGGACTTGTATGGGCTATGCCCATTAATTGTGATTTTTTCACATCTACAGAAAGAGGTAGAGGGCGAACTTCAATTTGCTCCTACACTACACCCCCTTCAAGTCCACATAATATAGTTTCCCATGCTAAACCATCTCCTTTAATTTCAACATATGAAGGACCTCAAGGCACACTTTCAATGCTTTTCTATATTTTCCCCAATCCTATGATATTTGGGGATTATAAAGTAGTTGGGAGATTCCTTTTCTTCATTTTATATGTGACCATTTAGGGAGGAATAATAGTGACTATCTCTGGTGAAGTAGTAGGAGGAGTACTAACCCGAAGTGCCTTTATTAGTTATGTTTATGAGGATTATGGGGTAGGATTAGTGGATCTCCTAATGATTGATGGTGCCTTTATATCCACTGATTAGACTGAAGGAGAAAAACTCAAAGGCCTTGAGATAACCCTAAAGATATTAGCCCTTATTTGTTGGTATATTTTGGCTAGTGTATCCTCTATCTTAATAAGCAATTCCTCTTTCTTATCAATATCTTTAGCATCTTATGGAATGATGAAAGGGTCATATTGTATCTTCTGTGCCACCTTTATTGACATATTAAATAACTACATTATTTTGCAAACCTTTGTATCATCTAGTGCATTGAAGAATATTTGGTCATGTATATAAGTCTGATGTCCATATCTAATATTTGTCCTATTTCCATAATCATTAAGGGCTTTATTAATCACCTATCTTAGATCCTAATACATGAATTCAACCTTTCTTAGGCTAAATTGGTGTCCATACATGGTAGTTTCATGTAGTTATTCCCACAATGTATATTTTTGTCTACCTATACTTAGATGGGTTTTATGAATGACCCCTAGCCTTGTTGATTTGAAATCCTGGTCCACATTATTAGAAACCTGAGTTATTATTTCCTGCTCAGATAGTTTGTCTGGGACATAATGAGATAGGGCAATAGAGACTCAAATGATTCTTCAATTATGATTATTGTGTGCTCAAGATATAACTAGTAGTCTCCCATATTCTTGATTGTCTTCTTGATGTGGTCCAATAATCTAGGCATAGGTTATCGATTTATGGCCTTGTAGACTGTAGGGTAGAAGAGGCTTGAAATCCTTTAAATTTTCTTCCTTAATCTATATATGTGGAAGATGCTATGGTCTTTATATATTTTGTTTTTGAGATTTTGTGATGATGGCCTCCATGGCTCTTCCCCATGATGGGTGACAATAGTTATAACTACATCTAATATATATGACATCATGTGAAAATTCCCATTAGGCCTATTTTATACCTTGTTCATTTGGTATTTAAGGTTGAAGCTGAAAATATCTCCTAGAATAAGCATTATTTTGGTGTCCAAAATAATGTCGAGGAGAGGGACCCAAATTTATGTACATGCCCCAAATGAGTAGGATGTCATTGAGGGTTAATGCTTTGATTTATCATGGGTAGGTAGGATGATGACATGTGGATGATCCTCACTAATTTGGATGCTCAATAGCTCTATGAATTAGCCATTTACTATGTAGGAAGCAAGTGAGAAATATTGAGATGCATGGCATGATGTTAATAATCTAGGTAGTAAGAAATCCCCATACCTTGGTCCCTTTTTACATAAGCTATGAGTAAACAAGATGGTTAAATGTGGACGGTCTTCATTAATCTAGATGCTTGAATATAATTAGAAATTTAAATAGGACATGAGTTGAAATATAATATGTGGCATGTTCTCACTCACTCTGATGAAAATAGACTTAGAATATTGAGTAGTATTCCACAAGGAAACTAGATAATGATGCATGGCATGATCTCACTCACTTGTGTTGTTTGAACACTTAGAATATTTCACCACTATCATATTTGATAACACAATCTAGAAAAATCTAAAAAATATCTGAGATATATCAAGAAAACAACAAAAGAACTAATCTAAATCCAAAGTACCAGACACATCCTCTCAATAGGCCTTCATCTTCTTGACGTTCATATCAATTTGAAGCAACAAATTTTCATGATCAATAGTGTATTGAGATCCCCTACTATGACCCTTATTTTCCTTCCCTTTGCCTATAAAATTGGGCTCAAATAATTCTTTGAGATGAGCCCACAAGTTTTCAATGTTAAATATTCGTTCATACATTACAACTTTACTACAATTAACTAAAAAGCTAATCTCATTTTGAATATTTTCATTAACTTATTCTAAAAACTTCACTCTGAAAGCTAGTCCTTAAATCTAGTTGTCTTCCTCCATAGCTACCAAGGTTTGGGTCATCCTTGCATTTTAATATTAGAACATATTCACCTGTCCCTTTAGCTCAGTGATCTCATGCATAAACCACCTCATGATATATTTTTAGAGGTCAGGGTATTCCATAATTTTGTTTGAGCTCTCCTTGCCTTTGAGTGAAGAAACCAAGTTATTGAAAGCCACATTTTGATCCTTTTGGTTCAACGAAGTCTCCCCTTTCTCTGGTCAGGGATTCATTGGCTCCTTAATCCCCTTCTCCTTCTTTGATGCATTTGGTTCCTGCTCGGGTTTGCTTCCCTAATCCACTTCCTTCAAATACTCTCCCATCTCCTCACTATCCTTTTTCACTTCAATGATAGTCTCCACTCCCCTATTGTTATGCAAATATTGAGGACCCTTGTTCCCATATTTCCCTTGTTTCCCTTGGATTGGCACTATTCTAAGGTTTATATTATGTTAACACCACCTATTAAGAAAAGGTATAATGGGTTTACAATAATACAAAGCATTTAATGATTTCTTGTTGTATTCTATTCAGCATTCTCATTTGATCAAAATATGTTACATTATTTGTTGTAAATGGATGTTTACCAATTTCAAAAGGTCTTATTTTGTTTTTATATACTATCAAATTGTGATAAATAAGATCAATAAGTATATCATATTTTTCATATGAATCTCTTTGAATTTCAAGGGTAGATAATTCTACAATGGATGAGTGAATATCACCCTAATTTAGATTTATGTCATAGGTAAATATAGATTCATTTTGTGCTCTGGTTTTGAGATGGAATGTATATGATTATTTCCTTGTTAATAAACTATTCATGAGGCTATCTTTAGTTTTTTAAAATGGAATATATAAAAAGTCCTTTCTTTAAAATAGATCTTGTTAAATAAATGTTTGTTGCAATTGATAAAATGTATCACCTACATTTTTTATCTTTCTCATATTTTCCCCATTTTTATTGTATGCATAATAAAAATTAGTAAGGTAAATGATATGCATATATATTGGAAACACAATATAATAGTCTACAATAGAATGACACAATGTTTTTAGAACTGTCAAGTTCTATATATAGAAAAACCAAAGGCTTTAGAATGAGTGCATGTTCTTTGTAAGTTAAAGTGTTAATGAATATACATTTTATTGAGATATTATTCAATGGATTTACCAAAACAATATGTAAAACCTATTTTTAAGACATTCATTTGAAATTTAACATCTCATTCCCCAATTTACAAATCGTTTGCATATCATCAAGATGTAATTGTCGAGTCATTTAATCTAATTGTGTTATGTTATATTTAATAGTGTTAGTATGCTATTGTATAGTGTATGCATCTCGAGAGAGATAACCCATTAGTAAATAAATGCTAGTAATTAAGTAGTTAATGTTGATAATTAGTTACTCAAGGTAGTTATTAGTTTGGGTTGGTTGATGGATTGTTGGGTCCTGTATACAACCATCCCCTGTAAAAGCTTATTAATCTTTGTAAGACAATGTAAAATTTTAACAAAGATATTTCATTGTAAGAGCTTTACGTGATTTGAATATAATTTAGTTAGTCATATTTTTTATCTATGTTGGTTTTTTCAATGGTATCAAAAATTTGGTAATGGATTTGTGAAGAAGAAAAACTGCCATGGAAGAGTTGTGAGGAATGAATGAAGCATGAAGCCATAAAACATTTATATTGAAGAAATTTTGATGATGTTAATTTTTATATTTTTAAAATATATATTTGGATAAATTATTTTTAATTTATTTGATAAATATTAGAATAAATAAAATAAATTTGATGAAGTCCAAAAATTGATTTTTTTGTTGAGACGCCATCCACCTCCCTGAAGAACTCTAACTTGTTAAGTAACATTGGAAACTTAATAAAAACATAATTTTCTTATTGTAAATGCCATAAATCTACCCAAAAATTATAAAATGGAATTATTATACTATTGGGTGATTTATTTTGTCTGATTATGTGCTGATTGAAGCAATGTAATTGTTTTATTAGAGTTCAAAACTAGAAAATGGTATCGAGATGTACAATATGGTATTAAATGCTTCAACCTGGGTGTTAAAAGATTAATAAAAATTATGTTTTATTTGTATTTACTATAAAAAAGGAGTGTGGCTCCAAAAATAATTATTGGGCATTTTTTATTTAATGTTGGTAAATTTCTTATTATTGGCTAAAAGCTAATTATTACTGTTACATTTTTCTCTTCTTTGGGGGTTTACATAGTCAAAATAGAGATTTAATATTGGTTTTTTAAGTTTAAGCCTCACCCAAATGCATGGGAGAGTTAGTTTGAGGGTTTAAGTTGAGGTATTTCAATGCAAGAAGTAACGAGTTCAAATTTTGCTAGTTGATTTTTCTATTTAAATGAAAATATCTAGAATGCAAGTAATTTAATATTGAATCATTCATTCCATATATCAAGTTGTTGCATATTGGAGTTGGTAAATATATTTTTTTTCAATAATTTGAGTTTATAGAGGTTAAGAGGTCAACTCCCATAAAGTACAAAACATTTTTATGAAATTTGTCACATTTTAGTTTTTTTGGCCTATGATATATAATATTGTTTTTTGGCCTAGTTGATATTTTGCCTAGAGGTAGTCATGTAACCACTCATTTTTTAGGGTTTGGAATGCCCTTAATAAATTAGAGGGGTAATTTATGTAGTTTGAGGTCTAAATATATGTTTTTTTGGAAAAAATGTATTAAAAATGGATAAACAAAGTGTTTTAATGTCCAACGGGTACATTTTCCATCAAAACTAACACCTTGCTTTTGATTAGAAGTTGGATATGGGAAATATGTGCTTAAAAACCATGGATGTAATATTTTTTTCCATTTTATATGTTGTAATGGCCAATAAAGGTACAATTTAGGGTTTATATGTCCTTTAGGATATGATAGGCTGACAAAGCCATTGACCCATGCATCTTGTGTGAGCTGTTAGCTCCAAGATCATATTATATTGTAGTGGCAATTTTTAGATAAAAAATATTGTTTTTTTCTATCAATTTTATTTTTTTAGCTTCTTTAAATCATTGATGAGGTGTAGGATGAGTTATTTGGTTATGTATTTCATCACAAATACTTATCACCTATTGCCTGATAGGAGGAAGAAAGTGTTTTGGACTTCAATCAGTTATCGATGATTCTACAAATTGACAATGGGTTATTAGTACCAATAGTGTTGAGAAAACTAAGGTTATTTTTTTGGGATTCATGGTATAAATGCCATGCACAATACTGAATAGTAACTAGATGGGTTTTTATGTGAAACATTATATGGATCAATGTAGTTGAACAAACAATAATTATGCTTCGACTATAGTAAAGGTATAAAATGGTTTTATGAGATGAGCATGCCAATTGAAATAATCATCATTCATTCCATAAATTAGGGGGGGTAATAGGCTTCTATATGAAGCAAAATCAATTGATTGGTATCATGATGTACAATGTATTAATTTGTAGTTGCATTAGAGACTATTGGATGACTTCACAATCATATGATCTAGATCATCTTCTATACCTCTCTGGATTAGGAGGGTTTTTTGGGTCATTTTATCAAAATGTGTTATGGTATATTTAATAGTGTTAGTGTGTTATTGTATGAGTCATAAATGTTGAGAGAGACACCCCTTAGTAAATAAATGTTAGTAGTTAAGTAATTAATGTTGATAATTAATTAATACATATGTAGTTGTTAATTCAAGTTGGTTGATGGACCATCATGTCCCATATACAACCATCTCCCCATAAAATCTTATTAAATCTTGGTAAGGTAATGTAAAATTTTAAGAATGATATTTAATTATATGATCTTTAAATGATATTAATATAATGTAGTTCTTCATATTTTTTACCTGTGTTTGCTTTATCAACATTATTTGGTGGTTTGCATGTATTTTTGTAAATTATTTTTCATTGATGTATCAAATTTCATCATGTATGAGTTACAATAGTTTTTAGTTGTATATGAATTGAGAATAAATGATCATACATATTTGATTCCCACATTGACAAATTTTTTTACAAAGCTATTGATCCATACTTGTGATGGTTTTCTTTCCAAAAAATATTTGGTTATTTCAGTCTTTTTTGAATTGAATGTGTGTATTCAATTTCACCCATGTTTAATTAATTTAGAAACATGTCAAAGGAAATATACATTTCATATTGTTTTTTTTCAAGCATCAAGAAAATATGATTTTCATTTTTTGTAAAAGTGCATCAATATCTTTATATGGCTCAACTATTTTGGTACATTTCATTGGCATATGAGGAAAATTGTATTTGCATTTTCTATGTTTAGTCTTTTGGTAGCTTTTTATGTGGTGATGTTTATGAAATTTTCCATTATTTGAATAAAAAGGCTTAATATCACAAGTTATGTACATGTGGAAAAAGTTATCAGTGGTTAAATTATCATTGTCTCCATAAACAGGTCATTTTTTGTCTATATTAGCCAATGACTAAGGGCATTGCCCTTGTTTTGAAACTCAATAATCCAAAATAAGTCAACTCAAAAGAAACACTTATCTTGAAAAATAAATTATTTTAATGCATTTAATCTATGATTATAGTAATGAATGCAAGTGACGGGATTTTTTTTTACAAAGAAATTATCAACTCTAATATCATTTAGCAGTGGATTTCCCACAACCAATGATTTCCTATGATGCATATAAATCCATATCAAGGCAAATACAAGAGGCTTCCAATAATGCTCTACACTTGAAAAAGTTGTTAAAAAGGTTGGAGGACCTGGCATATCATAGAAAATACCCTTTTCTTAATTTATTAAAAGTAGTTAGGTAAGAAACATATATTATTGAAATTAATGTAACTAATATTAGATCTTAATAGTTGTTCCAAATCATGTTTCTATTTCACATATTTTACCAATAATTTTTAGTCTTTTAACTATCTTTTTTTATTTAGACCCACATTCATCTTCCAACCTACTCAATAATGATCTTAATTGGTTTAAATAAAAGTTTGATAATGTGATAAGCAAACTTGGGCCAGAATTCAACAACTCCTATTACACAATTTTTTAGTATGAAATTATTTTTAGAGTGTTTTTCATCATGAGGTTTACCAAAGAACAAGGTAGGGAAGTTCATTTCCTATGAAATCTATCTTGGAAAATACCAAGATATCATTATCCTTTAGTTGGAACAGTTTTTATTAACTTTTCTTAAAGGTCATGAATGCTTGTTATGTTTGTAAACTTGTTTTTTCTTGCGCAATATGCCCTAATTTTATTATGATAAGGGAACCTATTTTTATTTTTTGAAGCCACTCCTACTTACACTCATGACTTGTCAATCTCAATGATCCCAAATTGATTTGGTGGTCTATATTGGTTTACAAGTTGAACCAAGACCCACAACCACATCCATTATAAATATCATGTCTATGTGATAAAATTTCATGTTTAACACTTAGCATTAAAAATAAGTCTTGATCCCCCAATCTACATCCAAATATCTTGTTTATTTAGTTACTTAAACTTATATCCCTACTTTGCTTGAGTATATGATGGTTTAGATGTATCATAAAACATTAGAATTACCTTTGATGGAAAGACCAGGCCCATATAGATAACTTTCATGTTTACTACTTGACTTTAAAATGTCATCTTGATTCTCTATTATTTTGGTGAAGCAACTTGCACTAGGGATCCTAAAACCTTGGTCTAAAATTGAATTTTTTAAAAATCACCACTTTTCAAAAATCAAATTTCAAAAACAATTTTTTTTAATTGGAATAGAGGTCATATTAAACATGAAAAAATATTTTAAATGGAACTTGGTTGTATAATTTAAAATGAAAAAGTTTCATGGTATGTATGAAACCATGGTTTCTAAAAAACCACCTCTAAGGCACCTCCCCTCCCATGGGGGGAATTTAAATTTAAGAAAAAAAGAGACTTACATGACCAAGTAAAATGCCCATGCTATTGGATGCCATCCATCCAACCCTCCTAGGCATGTGGACACATCAACTTGGCCGTCTAGCCTTCCTAGATGTGTGCATGTGTCAAATTTACCATCACATGTGTGTAAAATCATCAGTGAAGGATATTTGTAAATCACTCTTGGGCATGTAGATGTGTTTACTTGGGCCATGTGTTCATGTAGACATACTAACAATAGTCGATCGACTCAGCCTTACTATGTGTATGGATGTAGAATGTGTGATTGCATAGATAATAGCCATATGTCTAATCTATTTGATCTACAAAGCCATAAACACACAAGGGGATTTTAATTAAATTATATATATATATATATATATATTTATAAAATTAATGCATTTTAACTTAAAACTCATTTTCCCCATTTTTAGGCCTTAAATGACCCTGAGAGATGATTTTGCCCATATCTTACAAACCAGGGGTCCATTTTATGAACCGTCTATGGTGTTGGAAAACTAGTTCTGACATGGTCTGCATGGTATGGTTAATTTCATGAGAAAGTCCCCCCAAAAAAATATTATCATGTTTACATGAATAAGTTTACAAAGTACATTTTAATTAATTTGAAACTCATTTGTCTTCACATATGCCAAAAAGTAATTGGTTTTATCTATTATACAGGGGTGAATGGAGCTAAAGTGCAAGGAGATTGATTTTGGGGAGAAAAGTGAAACTCAAGTTCAAATTAAAGTGATTTTTAGTTTTTTGGGAAAATTATTTCCCTCCTTGACTAAATTTGTTATAAATAACCAACCCATGGTCATTTTAAAGAGCTGTCTCTTAGTGATTCTAAGTGAGGAGACATTAAAACAAACATTTGTATACTTTGTAGTGTAAATCCTTCCCCTTTATTTACTTTGGAATTTCTATTATGCTTCCAAAATTTGTAACCATATGATGATTTTATAAACCCTAAGTGCATTATTTAAATAAATATTACTATTAATCAAAGTTATGGAGTTATTATTCTCATTACCTATGCATGTAAATGGTGGTGGTGTCTTTCTTCTTCCAACTTTCTCTTCTCCCAGACTCTAGTGATGATTCCCATTTTTAGTTGTGTGAATACTATCTAGACGTGGGATCAGTTTGTGGGTACACTTCATCAAAAAATCAATTGTGTCTTCATTTCAACATGTTTTTTCTTTCTTTTTTTTTTTTTCTTTTTTTTCCTATTTTTTATTAAATCAATTAATCTAGGGTGAGTTTAGTTTCTCATGTAATCTAATTTTAATGATATATATTAATTGTAATTTATTTAATTATTATTCTATTATCACATTATCAAATATTAATAATGTAATGAATGTTTAAAAAATTAGTTGCACTCCCTTTCACATAAAACACAAATTTATTTTGACAATTCTGTATGCATGCTTCATTAAATATCCAAAATATGATCAAAAACCACATAAATGAGACAGTGAAATCTGTGTATCCCCCCATATATCAATGGCTAAAATAAAGTTTGAAATTTTAGGACCAACAAAAGCCCCTTATATAGAACAATTTACAATGAACTAACTGAATGAGATCTAGTCTGCTAAGACCTAATAGATATAGAACTTAGAGATATTTTAAGATCTCTTTTCATGAGATATTAGATGGTCCCCATCCCTCTTAAGCTAGTGTGCTAAACAACCCATCAACATAATTGTCACTAAAAGGAAGGCATTGACATAAAAGTCTCTAAAACTATTTTTGTAAAATTTAATACTTTGACATTTTAAAAACATTACCTATGCTGAAGTGTTGTAAATATTAAGATAGAAAATTGACAAATTATCATGAGATGAAAGTGAATTGGGGTTGAATTTGAATTTATATAACTCACTAGACATAAAAAAATTAAAGTGAACAAAGGGAAATCAAAAATAAGACAAATTTAATAATCCAATAGCTCACCTATCATAGCTGTAGTTCTCTTTGTTAATCCATTTTCTACCCCTCAGAACCCACTAATTGACTAGGATTGGATTGGTTGAGGCAAATACTATGTCAACATTGTAGGGGTTGGTAATGACTTAGCAAAAAATCTAGAAAAGTTTTACCCTAGGTATGTGCATGGTTGAATCCAAACTACCAAGGAACATACTCAAGTATTCAAAAATGCTATTATCCGAGTATAAATTAATCATGAGGACATGGATTTTCACCTATTCACATGAACTTTAAATGAAATGGCCTATGGATGGTATTTAGGATTTCTAAAAGGGTCCATCACTTCTTGAAATGATTTAGAAATTATGTTTATCAATCACTTCAAGTTGCCTATTGATCTAATTGTCCTATACCATCACTTTGTTGCTTCCCATAGGGATCCAAATGAACCTATGAGTGTTTTCAATGCACACTTACACAATATTTATCAAACATTAAAATATTTGTATACTTAGATAGAAGTGACCACCATATAGAATACATGACGGCTTTAGATTCAATGAATTTTATGTTCCTTATAAGAAATATAACAACCCTCTTATCCTTGTCTACGGATTCCAATGAGACTTTCAATATTGAACAATAGATGGTGTCACAAGGTTATAGAGTTGGTCATTTCCCTTCACTTAGCCAATCAGGTGCTTATAATCAACTTCCAATGATCAATCATGCTCTTCAACATAACACTCCATTGATGAATCCAATCCCATGTGCCATGTATGAAACTTTAAATCCAGTCTATATTGTAATGCCTATGAACACTATCCATAATGGTTAGCCTTATACACCTCCCAATCATGTTTTACCATATACAAACAACTAACAGATAGTCCCCATTACATACAATAACATTATTATCATCCTAACTCTAGTGGTTATGTTGTCTCTAATATCAACCAACAAGTTATCCCATCACTAATAAACAACCAAATGCCTATTAACAATGCTCATAACAAAGCACATCCTTTTTCCTCTACATTTATAAATGCTATTGCACCTATGGCTAATCCATAACTGTAAGTGGGAAATCAATAAAATTCTATTGTGAACCTAGAAGTAGCAAATTTATAACAAATGATTTAAAGTTTGATAAATAATATGGTCAATTTGTGTAGACAAGTTCCTCAGAACACAAACTAAAATGAAAATAACCCACCAAAAAATATAAATTTCAACTTATGTGAGAACCAATAGGCAATGGAACATGAGGACAAACAACAAAAGTTCACTTGATAATGCAAATTAGAGAAATAACAAAAGTTCTTCAAATGTAGTGAAATTAGCTAATTTGGCATTGCCCACCTGGTATAGGTTACACAACATAGTTGATCATGGTAAAATCAATTATGTCTAGTTTTCCCTAGCCTCAAACATATTTCAAAAAGAGATAGATAACCCAGATATAGTTCTTACACCTGATAAAAACAACACTAATCAAAGTGGAGGAAACCTTGGTACAACTCTAATATTAGAAACTTATGAGTTTTTATTTGAGAGTGATAATAATTCTAAGGACAACTTAAATGAGGTCTATGCATTCAAAAAAATTCAAAGGGGAAATAACTATCAGTTGAGGAGTAAAGTTCAAAATTTGTTAACTATCTCTATTACTCTAAACAACACTCAAATTACACTTGATGAGAATTAAATCAACAATCTATTTCCATCTAAGGGACCTGCAATGTCTTATTATCCTAAGAATAATTTTACACCCCCATAAACTGAAAAATAGATGGAATAAAACAAACATGGATATAACTTTGTAGATGACTTGAAGAAAACCAAGGTCAATATAACAATGTTTGATTTGATCTAAATTTATAACCAAAAGGAACATTAATGAAATAATTATCAACTTTCAAAGGGAAATAAGATAATAGGATAGTTGTTTCCCACATTTCAATTTATAAAGAAAAGACTAAAACCCCTCCTTTCCTCCTAACAATCTATTTTTTTGGTAAAGACTCACACAATTATTTAGTGAATTCAGGTGGTCTTGTCAATGTGATGCCATATGAATTTTTTTAGAAATTAGGTCTAAATCCTAAGAATTCAAACAAAAATGTTTTTCAATTGGAAAAATTAGAGGTTAAAGTGGTTGGTGAACTTAACGATATTTATATGCAGTTGGCTTCAGATCCAACAATGCAATAATTTATTGATATTCAGGTAGTAGATATACTTGATGCATACAATATGCTCCTAAGCAAAGATTGGTCAAGAATGTTAAATAGATAAATGGTAACTAATTTATCTTATATGTGAATCCCATGGCATGGCATAACCAACCATATCTGAATTGAAAGAGAGCAAAAAATGATTCATATGATCACTAAATATAATAGGATGAATGAGATCTTGTACAAGGAATCTAAACCAGGGCTTTACACATTTAAGAAAGAAGTAAAACCTCATGAGAACCACTTCATTAACATGATGAATATGCAAGTTAAATTAAAATTTTAGGAATTGGATTGGCTAGATGAGAAGGACATCCTCTATACACCTGAGATATCTTCATTCTATGGTGCTGCCATAACATGTGAGAATGTGAAGTAGACTAGTCCAAACAAGAATAAAGGACTTGAAATCTCTTCAGATGAGAAAATAAATATTCTAGATAGTCCTATGCCTAGTTATACTATTGAGGACCTAACTATAAGGTCCTTATTAGATGGGATACAAAGTACATGCCCACTTAGCATTGATAAAGTAAGCAAAGAGATCAATATTACAACCACACCCACCTTTCAGAATCTATTATACACAACTAAAAACTACTTATGGAATCTAAAATTTAATGGCTCTAAGTCCTAGAGTGGGTCTAGTGCTGGTGTCAAGATCATTAACCCATGAGGGAAGTCATACTTAGTTGTATTTTTCCTACAATTTGGTTATAGAAATATTGTAGTTGAATATAAGGCACTAATTCATGGTCTCTAATTTACTCTAAAGAAAAAAAATATAGACATTAAAATTAATCATTCATGCCTTAAATGTTAATTTGAGGTCACTTTACCCTTATAATATCACTTGACTAATCTTAGGGGCACTTTTGATCTACTTTTAGTCACATGGCAGTCATAAAAAACCCCTGGACCTATAAAACACAACATGAGACCCATAGTGGTACAATCCCTTAGTGATTTAGGTCCCTGAACCCTCTAAAAAGTAAATTTACATCTCCCTAAGAGGATTAGGGTTGGCCTAGACTTATTATTAAGTCACCCTTCCAAGTCATTTTTACTAGAACACATAAACACTACTTTCACACTCTTACACTCTAAGTGGACATTATCACAGAGAAGCACACAAAAGTACCACTTCATATAGAGTGAAAGCCCCTAATTATTCCAATATTATATTTATTTAGTCTATAAATTAAATAATATATATAGCACAGGTATGTAGATATCAAGTGGCCTCTAAGGCATCCTCTCATGCATTCACACTCAGACATTTTAACATTCATAAACATTAACACATATCACATAAGTGAGAGAACTACATCAAGATTGATCCATACTTAGATTATTGGTATGTAATAAGTGTCCCCACACATGGGTGTGGATCACACATCAGACCCACTAACCCCTTTTTCTCATGGTATTCATTCAAACCCTTACAAGCATAAAAACCTAGAGTTTTTCATAGGAGAATAGAGATACAGAGAAACATATTGATAAAAAATATTGAAATTTGGACCATAGCTAGAATAGGATATGATCTAAAAAACCTAAAAATATTTTAAAAAAATATATGAGTGGAACAATAGCTTACTGACTTGGACACTAGCACACTGCACTATTGTCTGACTATTCGCACTAATGTCCAGGGTTGTCTTTGACACCTGAATCTGATTTATGATAGTTAGCCCAGTCAGACATCTAATTTTTCATGTGTTAAAACATTTGTCTAAGTAATTTTCAAGCTAAGTATTATTTTTCATCATTTTTACCATATTTATAAAAACTTCTAGTTATAATAGTTACAATATTAACATGATTAATTATTGCTATATTTATCCTCTAATTTCATGTAGTATTTTATCTACTAGGGTTTTATATTAATTCCCAAAATAATTAAATCATTTGGTGAACCCAACTTACTTCAAATAGTGAAAAAACACTAACCCTAGACTACCTTTAAGGTTTATGGTTCTAGCCTTCTAGAACTCATACTCAGATTTTAAATCCCTTCTAATTTTTATTTTGTATAATCATGATAATAAGGATAGAGGATGTTTATCACTTTCTAATGCAAAGGTTTATAGTTTCATTTGCATGTTTGTTTCCTTTTATTTGGAATCAATTCAAATAAGATATAAAATTGTATATACACAATTTCCTATATCATTAAAATATATTTTATCTAACTTACTACATAAATTTAATACCTTAACAACCACCTTTCAAGTTTTAATGTCATATCTTATACACAAGAAAGAATCTCCTTCTCTTCCTCATCTCTACAAGGGTGATAACTACTTTATCTCTAACTAGGTCCATGATATCACTCCTCCAAGAGATGAATCAACCTATAATACTATTACTAATGCCCATACTCAGCCTATCCATGCCTCTACCTCTTCTCTACAGGTGTGTGCCTACATGTTCAATTAGAAGAAATTGGGGTTTTTATGTGTGCAACTCTAAGGGATAAAATTATGAGTATGAACAAGCTAATATCAAAATTATAGAATTAGAATTAGTTATTAAGTGTAATGATTACAATATTGGAAAGTCATATTACATGTACAAAGCCTTTTGAATATGCTAGTGTTCATCATGTATACACATCTATACCTATCAAAGTTATTCCTAACATTGTTTCATATCTAATTCATAAAGTAAAACATAATGCATCTATTATAAGTGATTCAAAAATATTAAAAGGGTTTAATAAGAGTTTAAGTGAGGTAATAATGGAAATTATTAATAATAATTTGATTAAACTACCTCTTCTACATCTAGTGAGGAAATTTAGATACTATTGTGCATACATATAGAATGAAAGGTCATCACACAGATTCATGTTTGGAATTGAAAAAGAATATACAATGGATAATTGATAATGAGGACCCTATACAAGATAAATAAATTAAGCAATCCACAGTGATATAAGAACAATTCAAAAAGGGTCAAATTTAGAAACAAGATAGGAGTGGTTACCAAAATATAACTCAAAATAATATAAGGTTCATCAAGTAAAATCAAAGCAAGAAATAGTGCAACAAGCACATCTAAAAAAAGTGAAGGATACAAATTTACCTATATAAAATGAGGTACCACTTTCAAATAAATATGGTTTTGGTCAAAACTATCTACAACAGTTTGATTATCAAGGTCAAGGGTTGGGAAAACATGCCCAAGACATCACTACTTCTATTCTAGCAATTGATAATATTGGTTAATAAGGTTTTGGATTTATGGAACATACTAAGGAAAATCATTTGCAGACATAGTTTATCAAAGCATAAGATCAAGATACAAATGTAATATTACAAAAAGAGAAACCATATAAGTTGCAAATTTAAATTTTAGGTAATCAAGAGAGCATTCTTAAGAGAGGTTTTATAATCGAACAAATTCTAAAGCATCCAATCCATACAAACTCAATAATTTCAAATGAGGTTCCTATTATCACTCAAATTTTCACCCTTTGAAAGGTAGTTTAAGCCTTCCAAATTTTATGTACATAGAAACACCTCAAGGTTGTGGGTAACCTATTGGAAAGGTGAATCTATAGGTTAAAGGGCTAACTCCCTTTTATAAATCACTTAGGCTCAAACATTACTCGAAAACTTGATAGGAAAAAGGATAGAAAAATACTCTAATGGAGGTAATGTATGAAATATACTTAATCAATACTAACTAACTTCAATTGCATTTCAAACAAGAGACTAACCTGCACATGACACTAATCCAAATCTTCCTCTCTACATCAATGTTTCTCATGAAGGTTTATGAAACAAGTTTGAGCTAGGAAAAATAGTCAAGAGGTCATGACATGACACTAATGAAAGACAAATCACTAAACCCATAAAAAATCCATTTTAACAATTCAAGAGACTTGCAAAAAGGATTCCAAACAAAATATGAATGTTAAACAAGGACAAGCATGCTAAGGAAGTAAACCTATCACTTAGCAAGATCAACTAATCAATCATGCATATTGAAAATAGTTCATGGATAAGGAAAAACTAAATTGTTATTTATTTATCAAAGGCTATAAATGGGTATGGATTTTCCATATCTAGGTAGAGGATACAAATAAGCCAATTAAGGCTGAATATATAGAGAAATGTGAGAGAGGAGAGAAGGGCATATGAGAAAGATATATCACAAGTGTATCATGAGTTAAAAGTAAGAAGAGAGGTATGAAATACCCCATTAGGTCTTAGAAGACAAGTGTACTCTCCTGAATATGTTCTTCTACTCCAAGTGGTGTGAAAGTTTCAAATCTTACTTGACACCTTGACTAGCTCTATAAAATTGCCATTTACCTTGGCTTGTGTAATGAGAAGTGGAATTATTGATGGTCATATAATGTTGAGTTAAATATTTTTTCTACTCTTGATACCTCTCAACTTATCTCTTTAGGTTATATATAACACATCACTTCATTCTCTTGCTAGGTGTCTAGAAATGTCTTCACCTCACTAGGCCAATCTTGCATACAAGTGTCAAAACTTGAATTCATCTTCTTTATATCATTATTTATCCATGGATGGAATATTAAAATCATATTAAACCTAAAAAAAATCATATTTAGGTCTCAAATTACCCTCAATAACTCATTCTACACCAAAATCTCCATTTTGGCATCATTCCTTGTATCCCTAAAATCATGCAAACCTCATTATGTAGAGAAGTGTACAGATGTTACTAAGAAATTAAAGGAATATTTGAGGACATATTATGTATCTATATATCCATTCCAAGTTTTATGTCTTGAGAGTGAGTGGAAGTGTCCTTTTCATCTATTTCTCTCTCATAACTAGGTCTCAATTAGGCCTCCCTTCCTAGAGACTAAATTTTAGATCCACAATCTTATCACACATGTGATACTTTAAATAAATGTGTGATTAAATCATAGGGATTATTTAATATCATTCATATCAAATTTGGGCTCTTGACACCTTGTACAGACCTCCCAAGTATCTTAAGATAACCTTCTTTAGCTTATTATGTATAGTTTTGCACCTGTAGGTACCAAATAATCACATGGGGTGATTATTAGGAGAGTTTTATAAATTATTCATGCCATTTTTAAGTTCATCCAATCCATATAGAGTCATTAGAACCATGTTCTCTCTCATCAGGTCAAAACTAGTCTCTTTGGCAGCCTGTGAGTGACTTAGGGTCTTAAGGATTGTTCATAAAGCTCAGGACTTAAATGAACAGTAAAATACCATAAATCATTAGTGAATATGTGTAAATTATTATTCATAAAATATTGAGTCATCATGAAACCCTTCATGAGAGATATGAGAATCTCAAACTACCTTTCGAGTCAGTAGACTGTGTTTGGTGAGGTTTAAAAGAGAGATTAGATTTGAAAGTGCAAACCTAATGCCTAATATAAATTGTGAAAGGTATATTAGGTATGTGACACAATTATAAAAGTATTAAATTGGTAATATTCACCATATTCATTCATTAGGTTTCCTGCACCTTATTTGGTTTGTGCTTAGGGTTCTTAAGTTCAATAATACAAGAAACCCTCATGACTATGTTTGAGACCTTATTTAACACTATAGGGTATTGAGACTTATTGAAAATTTATCATGAATCTCCTACATTTCCTTAGAGTCTTCATAATTTAATCTTTCTTTCATAGACTGTTACCTCCATAAACCCTTCCATCTCAAAAAGTTCACACATAGGTCTATGTGTTTGGTCTAGTCTTTTTAGGCCTAGATACAGATTTATACCACTCACATTTATTAAGTTTGAAGATATAAATGAGATATTAGTTATATAATCAAGTTTTATTCATGATTGAATTTATTTCATACACCTTAAATGCTTCTCAAATCAAGTAGACCTTTCTCTCTCTAGTAGACATGTCTTAAAAGAACAATTGGTTGAGTGCATGTAGGGGTTAGGGGCATTTGAGGTTTGTGATCATATATTGAACATATTTTATGGTCTATTGAACCTTTCAAATTAATCTTGGAATTAGTCATCTCTTTGAACCAAATAAAACCCATTTTCACTGTATGTGCATTGGCTTTTCTCAGACTTTGAAACCAACCTATTGACCCTATAATATGTAGGTGACTATTAGATAGTTTAAATGCATTCTAGGGTTTAAGGTCTTCACTCTTCAAAATAGTGATAATCTCAAGACTATTTGTATTTTTGAGAATATAGAATCATTTAGAGAAAATTCTAAGAATTAGAATTGAAAGTTGATCTTATACTCTAACATGGCTTTGAATATATCCAAATATTATGTAAGGTTCATTCTAACTATCCCAAAAAGTCTACTTGCCACTTCATAACCTTTTCAACCTCTTGCCTTCTCAAATCCATATAGTCTTGTGTATGTCTTAGGCTTGTTATCTCAATCCTTTGATCATCTTGTTGATGCCTAAAAGTGTATCACAGGTGGTTCTTAGTGATTAAGAAACACTACTCATTTATGAATCTATAGGATCTAATGCATGAGTTGTAGATTGTGATAATCTTGTTATCCTTGGTGGAATCAAGGTAGAATAAGTAGATTATTTCACAAATTTATATTAGTTGGTGGTTGGGAGCCATTGTGGCTTAATAGTTTATCTTTGATTTTAGAGATAACTTATGCTATTTCAAGAGAATTACACTCAAAACCTAAGTCTAAAGCTAAACTAAAATGATTTTTCACAATGAAGTTGATCTAAGGTGAATTGATAAAAAAGGAGAAAAAGGAAGGGTAAGGTAGAAAATAGAGGCGTTATTGATCTTTATTTCAAACATTATGAAAAAGTTTCAATTTCATCTAAATGTGCATTTAACCAATGTGAAACATGAAGTAGCATGAGCTCAAATCCTATCACACATTAGGCAGAGATTTAAGGAATGTATGAAAATATGCAAATAACAACAAGATTTTACCAAAGAATTTCACCCCTAAAATCAAATAGAATTAGTCCAAATTCAAGATGAATGAATAAAGTGAAGTAAACTTAAGAACTTTCAACTAATATAGCATTAAAACAAATTAGAAACTTTGCATAAAAATATGCACATCCAGAATCCATAAGAACCATTTAAATTTAAAAATGAGACTAGAAAAATGAGAGAGAAACCATGATAGCAATTCACATAAGCAAATGTAGACCAACTTTGCAAAAATCCTTGATTTGTATTAATTTGCTCAAAAGTTACAAAATAGTTTTAAACTCCAAAAACTCTCTCCATTTTTACAATGGGAAATACCTCTTTATATAGACCTTTTATGAGGTATGATGGTTAGTAATATTAAGTATTAAGGATAGCTATCCTTTTACAATTATTTTGAGAACTTTATAGACATTCTAAAATGACTAACCTATAGACAATGTGCTTCACAATTTGCACATGCCTTTATAAAATAACATTATTTTTTTAAAAGATATACAAGTTTAATTACAAAAATAATATTCTTAACTTAGTTAACTTGGAGACCCTTTTATTGATGCAGTCTTTTACCTTCCTTTCAGGATCTACATTCTATAATTTTATTCATTTATTAGCTTTATATCAATGATAGGTCTCATGCACAATTCATTTTCTTGATCTTCTAGGCCTTTGAGATCCCTCTCAGCCCTTTCCAAAACTTGTTTGATGCTCCTGTCATCTCCTATATCTCCTTTGATGATAAAAGAAAGCCCATGATCTTCTTGTTATCAGCCCCTATTTTTTATTGTCCTTGATTCCTCACTTATTACATAAATTGAGTAGTTCTATGTTTGAACTCCTCATCAGTGATAAAACCTAGTGAACTAAGTGTGGTGGGATATTTGATCAAGTTTTCCAATCTGTGTAACATTTTATCTTCTTTCTATTTGAGATCCTTAGAAATGTCTTCCATTTACTTGGACCAACTGATCAAGGCTTTGATCTTATAAATTAATATAGCCATAGCCATATTAAGGTTGGCTAGTCTAACTACCTTGAATTCATGGATTTGATTTTTAGTCAAGACTTTGATCAAATCCTTCACTTGGTAGTTTGAAGCCTACCATTGGACAACTTGGCCTATAGCCATAGTACTTTGTTTATTTATTGCATCCTACTTGTGACTATCTTTAAAGAATTAAAAAAATCAGCCATGGTGTTCTCAAATTTACTAAATCTATTTTTTTGGATTGACAAGATGGATTGTTCCTTTAAATCTTGTTTTACTGCAAAATGCCCTTGATCATTGTTCATATTTGATTTGATTGAGCCTGAGCCATTTTAAGAACATTTTATTCAAATATTGGGTTTTTTTCTAGGATTTTATCTTCTAACTAGAGTCAATACAATAAAAGGTTCTAAATTTTAGAAAGTGAACTCCTCTCCACCAACCATGGCTTTCTTCTCAGTTACTATTTGTAAACTAGTAGTTGTTGGGTCAAATTTGACACCAACTAAAGATTATGTCACCTTTAGAGCTGGGGTCTCCATCTATGCTTCACTTGTTTTTCCTAGAGAAACCATCCATTTCTCCTCTTCCTTTTGCAAATCAACTATCCATGGCTTGACCTCTTCATGAACTGGGCTATTGATTGCCTTCATCATTGCCCAAGGGTGTTGTGCAATAGGTATTTTATGCAATTTTCCATAGATGAACCATTCAGGGATGGTTGGACCTCGAATCAAGTTTTCTTCACTAAAAATATTGATTTCACTCAAAGGGTGAGTGAAGTTCACCTTAGGATTCTTAGTTTTAACGAGGATAATGGCCAATTCAACATTTTTTTGGGGGTGTCTATGGGAACTAGACCCAACACTTCTTTCCCCTTCTCTTCTTTTGCTTCTTCCATCTATTCATCCTTAGAATCATTAGCTAATGATAGAATTTTGAGGGCATCTTCAATGGTCTCATCAGGGTCCAATGCTAATATGTGGACCTCCTCAATTGATGATCCTTTTTTTTCTTCATGAGTTAAAGATGATACAATTTCATCAGGCCTGTTATCCTCTTGCCTTTGCTCAATTTATGTTTCAATTCTAGACTGTCTATAGCTAGGTTAGTGGAGGTTTAAAAGGTGTACCACTTAGAAAATGGTACTATCTTGGACCCAATTACCATTTATCTTCACTCCCTTTTTCTTCCCTCTACATTCTAGACTCTTGACATTGGATTCTCAATTATGGCCTTTGTTAGGGCTGGATAAACATAGTCACAAATGAAGTGGATGTGGTCATTATTTTTTAATATGTGTAATTTTGATTAGTATTGGGAAATTATCTGTGTCCCCTCAGGTGACCATTATCTAAGTTTGGGGATATTTGTTATGGCAAACAAGGCATCCAAGAGGTATGACATCATGAAGAATTGGTTCCTAGTTCTTTTCTTGACTGCAAAGAATAATCCACTTAAACAAGTGTTGATAAGTTCACCAAGAGGAGGGGTAAGATGCTTCTCAATCATAAATTATACTAAAGGCACCCAAATTTTATCCACATTTATAGTGTTTGAATTTCAACATAACCTATTCATCATAGTCATGATCATCCTGATTCCATGTCTAAATTTACCAATGGGTATGTTGCCATTGAAATAAAAAACACTTGGTTTCCAAAATATAGCCACAAGGAAAGGGTATTCTTCAAATAATTATCGTTATCCCAATTATTGATTGTGGTTTGGTCTACTTGGGGTTTACATAGTTTGTAATAGTTTTCAAATGTTATAAGAGAGATGTAAGCAATTTTCCTGAAACTATCCTCATGAATAATCATGCCCTTATCTATTTTACCATCTTTAAAAATAAGAGAGAGAATGTCTATACAATGTAGTACCTTAGGTTTTTTTGTAACATAATAGAGACCTATCATTTGAATGGTAATTATGTCATAATAGAGCCTCCTTATAGATATGTTCTTCTCCTCTTCCCTCATGATGGGTTGTTGGTTCTTAATGGTCCAAAATAAGCTCAACTAATTATTGTCCCCTATTTTTAGAGATATGGCATTAAATTATGTGTCCTTGAAGACTCTTCTTTCTACATTCAAGGTCAAATAGAGTTCCATATATTCTCTAGAAACACTTTTCCAGGTTGCCATGTCTATGAGCTTCTCTAGATTGTTTGTTAGTGGTTCATAGTTCAATTTTGGATCAAATTATCCTTGAAAAAATGACAATCTAACCTCATTTAGCTTGATTACAATGAGAACAAGGTCAAATTAGGGTTTTCATACTTGCTAGGGATTTCTTAAAGGTTTTACAGTTCTTTAATGGTGGTAATTGTTTAAAATTATGAGAGCTTCATGACTTCGATTGTGTTTAGATCTTTTTATTTAGACCTTTGATTTTCTCATGTCTACAAAATCTTTAACTTAGCACATTATGCTTACATGGATCTAATGTGGCATAACTATATGATCTTATTCATTAATATTTAAAATATGACCATTTATCACTTTTGGACATGTGTCAATATTTTATTGGTTCTAGACCTTTTAAATTTTTTGCCTTACCTGACACCATTGGATCTATTTGCTCAGATCAACACGGTTTATTGATCTCAATATAAAATCAAACACTATTAGTTACTTGTTATGTTATCTATGGTTGTGACACATGTCACTTATGCATTCATCCTAACCTTTATTGAAATGTCAACATTGATCTTGTACCATCGAATCCTCTCTACCTAGATGAATGTGATCCATTGATCTTAATCTACTTAATTATATCCACTACTCTATGGACCATTGATAAGAATATATATGCTTATCTATATACTATCAATCTTTGAAATATCCTTGAGCTTTAATTTTTTGCTTGTGGCTATACTCAATGTGTTTTATCAAATTTTGATTTGAGGGGTCTAACACCATTAGCTATTAAATATTCTTTCACTAAGATTATGACACTTGTCACTTTCTTGCTTGTCCCATAGCTTTGAATTCTCAATGTTGATTTCACACCATTGGATCACCTTCGATTGACCAATCATGCTCTATTGGATCATCTTTTACTACATGCTATTGAATCTTTGGAATGGTTCCCATGATGGTGACACTTATCAACCTCTCAATCATTTTAAGGTTCCATTGAATTTTTGATTTAATATATGCTGTTAGATCAATCTTACCAGAGCAAATGCATACCGTTGATCCTATGATCAATAAAATAGAATTAAATCAGGCTCAAGGAATATAGGGAACTTAGGTTAAATATTTTAGACTAAGGTTTTATTTGTGTTGATAAACATGATAAAACATTAGGTTAAAATATTTAAGCTAAGTTCTAAACATGATAAATGGGACCTTGTGAATATTAAAAGACATGACACAAAATTTTAGCCTAGGGTTTTTGTTATATTAAAAATTACAATTGAAACTTTTAAGATAAGGATTTTAGGCTAAGTCTAGGGTATAAAAAAATGGACCATGTGATTAGTGAAACCATGTTAACAATAAAATAAACAAAGGGGTCATGGGACATAAAGGGATTGAGCATAAGATTTTTAGACTGAGATTTGGTCATGTTGAAAAACATGACTAAGCCTTAAGATAAAAATTAAGCTAAGTCCATGGGATAAATAATTATTCCCACGCAAATTATTCCTACACAGATTTGAATTTAATTTAAAAGGGACATAGGTTAAAATGTTAGACTAAGGGTTTTAACATGAAATAAAATAGATTCAATTAATCTTTGACAGACTAAAGGTTAGTAAGAGATCAGTTTAACATTGAGCACCAAACCCTAAACATGTTCATTCCCAAATGGGGTTCCATTGAACATACAATATAAAAACATAGGTAACAATCATCAACAATATTAGAAGGAGCAAAATAATGATCATTTGAAAATGATCATATGTAATTTAATGAAAATGAGAACCATATGTGGATGGTATTTAGATAATGATAATCTGTAAACATGCTACTGGTATTTTGATTAAGTGATTTTTCAACTTTAAGGTACAAATTTACGCAATTTAATATAAGGTCCCTATTTTTTAGGAATTGGGGTATGTTGACCTCAATAAATGGCAACTTCTGGGGGAAACATAATAATATGTAAGAATTCAAAGACTCTAATTTAGACTAATAACTAGGCTAATTATTCTACTTGATTAGGGACCATTATTAGGATCAAATCATGGTTAGAACAAGTCTTACACCTATAGAATTAGGATAAAACATCATGATATAGCCATGTTGTGTGTATGATTTGATTTCACTTGCTGATTACCATATGATTTAGAGAACATCTTCTAGATTTATGACCTTTACCATTAACATTGACTTGTAACATATTTAGGTGCTCATCAAGAATCATGATTTAGATAGGGAAGGCTTAGGCATTGCTCTACTACCATCTAGGCATCTATAAACCTAATAGAGATACCTTTAGATCCACTCAAGGCCTTACTTCATTTCTAGCTAGGTGTCCATATCCCTGGTTGATATTACCCTAATCACCTCTGCTCATAAAGCTCTTGAATTTTGTAATAAGCTCGTATTTTTTGTATTTTAAAATGTTGTGAATTTTTAACAAAGGTTGGGAACTAGATTATCTAGGTTTTAGGATTTGGTCAAATGTTTGATCTTTAGATAATCATCCTTAACTGTAAACCTTATCCCAAGTAATTAATGTTTTTTAAGTGCAATCATGACTACATCCTAATAATCCAACCTTTCACCCTATATATGTAATCCTTCTTAAAATAAATCTTATATAAAAACAAGGCTTAGAATCTCAAGGAACAATTATCCTATTAATTATTCCTTACCAATTTTTTGAAACTATAAATTCAGGCTCATATTTCAACAATCCATGATCAAGCAATGCTGAGGAGACATACTTGCATTCTTGAAATGTGGAGTTATTCTTGAGAAATGATATGAACCTTGAACTGAGGGATATCTATAATAGACTTATTTAAAGCAAGGATCAAATTAGAGGAAAGTAAACACACCAAACAAGAAAAAAAAGGAAACATAAAGCAAACAAATATATACAAACACTATGCACAAAAAAGGGATAGGAAGGAAAGAATAAGAAGGAAGCTAAACTAAGCCCTACCTACACTAACTCTAACTAGGCTTACAATTCATTCCATGAAGACTTTGAGTTGGAAAATAGGGAAGTAATGCTTTAGATATTTCCCATTGGTGGGCAATGTAAACTTTGCCCCTTATAGGTTTATTAATTTGAAGGTGTTATCTCCTAGGATCTCAACAATATGATATGGGCCAATCCATAAAGAGGGAACTTCCTTCTGAGGTTTTATCCCAAAGAATAACTATGTCTCCTTGATAAACACCTTTATATTTGAACATTTATCAAACCACCTCTTTACTATGGTTTGATCCCTGCTAAAATTGGCAAAAGCCTCCTCTCTTGCATCTTCCATCTGTATGATTTCAATCAGAATTGAAATTGCAAATTCTTGATCTTCCTCCATGTACTCTTGCATAAAATTTTAGGTTGGAAACTTGAGTGTGATGGGAAATATAGGTTTTTGAAAATATACTAGAAAGAATGATGATGCCTTGAGAGCTTGCTTGACTCTTTTTCTATCTACCCAAAAGGCATACTTAAGTAGCTTGTGCCATATTCTTGGCTTATCAACTGTAAACTTTTTTATGTATTTCATCAAGTTATTGTTTGTTGATTTAGATATTCCATTACCTTGAGGATAATGGTTTGATGAGAACTTGAGAATAATGTTATTGTCATATGCCCACTCATTCATCTCAATGGACATAAAGGCAGATCCATTATCACAAACTAGAGATATTGGTATGCCAAACCTTGTGCATATGTTCTCTTCTAAGAACTTGATCACTTCTTCAATCATACACTACTTGGTTACCATTGATTTAGTCTATCTTATATAATAATCTATAACAGTCAGAACATGGTTATGACCATCTAAGGAATTACGATTGATGACCCCCATAAAGTCTAGTCCCCATTATGTAAAAAGTCTATCAATGATGACTAGTTTCAATGGCATGGCAGCCTTAGGATCTTTAGTGTTGAATATTTGACATGCATGACACTCTTTCACATGATTATGATCATATTTGAAGATAGTAGGAAAATAGTAACTAGCTCTAAGGATCTTGTGGGTTGTAGTCTTCCCAGATGGATGTCCACTCCCAATTTTTCATGAAAGGTGCTCAAGATCTCAATTGATTCTTTCTTGGACACACACCTTAGGTAAATCCCTTAAAATTTCTTCCTATGAAACACTCCACATTTGATCAGGAAGTGGGCTATCTTGATCCTTAAATCTCTCTTTTTCTCTCTACTTAACCCTGTAGGATAATAGCGATTGATTAGAAAATGAATAATAGGATCATACCAATCATTAAACTAATTTTTTTTTGATCAACTTGTATGATACTTAGTTTGGGATTGGTATTAATAATTAACTAAATTAAACCTTGACATCTTACCAACTTGGTAGTCTTCATATCTAGATCATATTCCTGAAGGAAAAACATCTACTTACCTCTCCTTTCTCTAAGTTCACATTGACTCAACATTAGCTTGGTGGCAGGGTCTAGAAAAATTGCATGCTTTTTATTCCTAAGAATATAGTGTCTAAACTTCTTTACTACCTTGACTAAAGCAAATGCTTATTTTTCAATCAAATAATAGTTCAACTCAACATTTTAAAGATTAGTACTCATGAAATCAATGGGGTAATCACACTTATCTATCTTTTGAGTTAGGATAATATATATTGTATGATCAGAGGTAAAGGAATAAAAATGTAAATATTTAATGAAATTTGGGCTTATTAGTACAAGAGCTTGTACAATTGCTTCTTTGATGTATTTTAAATCTTTCTTGGTATCCTCATTCCATGGATCTTAACATATTTCTTCAACATGTCATTCAATGGCTTCATAATCTTTTCAAAACTAGAAATGAACTTTCTCACAAAGTTGATTTTTCCAAAGAAAGACTTTAGTTCTTTCCTACTATTAGGGGGCTCTATCTTTGATATTGCATTTTCTCTATCTGGGTCTATAGATATTCCCTCCTTGGTTATGACATGTCTTAGTAGATTTTCCTAAATTACATAAAATATGATTTTCTTGGATTGAGGGAGATTTCATACCTTTTACATCTCTTAAATACTTGTTGCAAGTGCATAATATAGTCATCCCTATTCTTAGAAAAGACAATCAAATCATCCATGTATATAATAATGCACTTCCTATGAGGCCATGGAATTAATAATACATTGCTCTTTGAAAGGTTGCACCTACATTGATTAATCTAAAGGGCATTCTCTTATAGGCAAAAGTGCCCCACTTAGTAGTAAAGGTAGTCTTCATTCTGTCTTCCTTGTTCACTAGCACTTGATTATACCCTGAAAATTCATCAAGAAAAGACATCATAATAGAACCAAAAATAATTTGGATTACTTGGATAAGATAAGGTAGGGGGTAATTATCCTTTTTAGATGCTTTATTCAGATTTATAAAGTTAATGTATAATCTGATTTCACCATTTTTATTCCTAATAGGTACTAAGTTAGCTAAGCAAGTGGAGTGTCTAATGGGAAACACTATCTTAGCATCAAGTAACTTCTTGACTTCTTTGTATATCATTGGTTCTAAGATAGGGTTGATTGGCCTTTATTTTTCCCTAAATGGCTTATAAGATTCCTTTGAGGTATGGTGTGGGTTATGAACTTAGAATCAAATATATTCAAGTCATCATAGGACCATGCTATCACATCCTTATACTTGGTCAACAAATCTTTGACTCTCTTGGTTTTAATGTTTGTGAAAGTTGTACCAATGTTCACTAGCTAAGGTTGACCTCAGGAACCTAGGTCCATTGATTATAGTCCTTCCCATTTACCATGGTAATCTTGATAGTCTTATCTAGTTTTTTTGAATCAAACAAACTCTCCAAGGCTATCATTATTTTAGGGATATTCTTGTCACTCAACTAAATGACCTTGTAATCAAGCATGTTTTCAACTTTGTCATCATCAAGGGTATTTTCATTGACCTCATGAATGATATGAGACTCAAATATCCTTGATTTTAGTCTTGAAGTCTATGATTTACTGATCATCACTGAATACTTGCAAGTGGTTGACATTATCTAGTAGTGAGGGACATGGGATTAATTAAATGGTAAGGCTTTATAACTTGGAACTTTTATTGAGAATAATCAGAAATCTTGTTTCCTTTCCTAGGAATTGACACAATGTTGAAATCATCAAAACATTCAATTAAGTCCCACACTCTAAATTTATACTTCTTAAGTTAGGACAACTTGCATTGATATCTACTTTTGAATTGATTAACTACTAGTTTTGAATCACCAAAAACTAATAGTTCCTTAACCTTGTGTTTGATTAAAAATTACAATCCAAGAATAAGTGATTCATTCTCTCCAAGATTATTAGTGAATGGGAATTGGATTTTTTAAGAGGCATTGTATTTATTCCCAATGGGATTGATTAATACCATTCCTACTCTAGACCTTGATTTATATTTAGCACCATCAAAATATAACTTCCATAATCTAGGCATACCATGAGAAGTTTTGGAGTTACATACCTTTGTGGTGTAAAGAGTGTAAACACCCAGATCTAAGTTAACCATGTTGACCTTCTCATTGGTTACATTATACTTGATGATAATATATTTCATCTTGGGCTCCTTCTCTATCGTGATCTAATTAGGAACCCCTTTCTAGGGTAACCACATGTGTGAAAAGTTAGTTGACATGAACCCATTCAATGATCAGATCAAGTATCTACTTAGTAGCATTCCATAGACATCAAGGATGTCCATCACTTGGATGCCAATGAACTATTCGATCCTTGGTTTAGAAGCAATCTACATGTGAACATTCAATAATTCACCAATCACTTTGACTCTTGATTTATCTAATTGAGTTACAAGCCTATCATATTTAATCGGAGTCAAACCTAATTGCTCATAAATACCTTTAGGCATAATATTTCCAATGCACTATATTGTAACAAAAAATTATGTAAATTCTTACCAAATATCTTGACTGTAATTAGGAAAGATGGAACATTTGCTTTAATTTTATGTATTGAAACATTAGCATGTGCATACTTTTGTGGTTTGCTAGGATTTTTAGACAGATTCTAATAATAAATACCTTTGTGTTGTAATCTGAGTCAACTCATGCAAAGTAATGTTAGCTTCTATCCTTTTCATGTCCTTTACTATATTATATCCAATTTTATTGGAAGAATTAGATGTATCAACATTGGGTTTAGAGGTACTTCCATTAGGAGGCTATAGATTGTTGTCTAATGTAGTATCAGTAGGAGTGTCAAAATTATTTGGTTGAGTTGAGGTAGTCAAAGGTTGTTTCTAATCCCTATTCCTCAGAGGATAGGTTTTCTTCAAATATCACTGAAAAACATGAATCTCTTCAAGCTCATTCTCTTCTTAGAATGGGAACTCAAATATTTCCATTGTTAGAGTTGATTCAAAAGATTTAGATGACCTTGAAGAACTTGAGGTACCTACACCATTATCTTTATTAGGGATAACTTCAAAAGTGTCTAATTTTTCTTGAAAAGTTTTAAAAGCATTACAGAATTCTAGATAATCTAATTCACCATGCTTTGAAGTACAATGCACTCTATAATAATCAAGCAAAGCTACATCACTAAGATTTATATTAGGTAAATTCTTATTAGTAGATGATTAATTATTGTGTTTATTATTATTATTATTTTGAAACCTGTTTGAAGGCCTATTAAATATTTGGAAAGAGAAGCTCTTATTAGAGATTTCCCCAGTATTACCATCTTGATTTTACAATTGAAGGAAATCAATGCTTAGCTTTTGAACCATCTTTAAGATAGAGTCATTATCATTATTGGGTGGCTCAGAATTATGGACTTGAGTATTGTTAGTGGCTATAGGAATCAAATCTCTCTGGACTTGTGGACTAGATCTACGTGCACCATTCAATAATCCTAGGTTTTGGCCAGGATTTCCATGGTTCAAAGGTAATTGGTTCAGAACTAGAAGCTGATTTAAGGTAGACATATTTTGATTGGCATTGGGAATGATATTCATAATAAGAAAATTTGGATTAATTTTGGGAATACTATATACCATTTGGCCTTAGGGTTACATCTAATCATTGATGATCATAGCTTTAGCATAAGCTAGGGCTAGTGTATTTATGGCCTGAGTAGATATTTTGAGAAACATAGAAGTCATGGGATCTAAGGCATCCTTATAAATATCTAAAGCTAAATCCTCATTAGGTCTATAAGGAGCTATGGTTTACTAAAATGTTTATGGAATCTAGCATTAAAGGCTATTATGGGCTCATTTGAGTCTCTTTTAACTGTGGTAAATTATTGGTAAAGGACACATGGACTAATGATTTTACCAAATTGATCAATAAATATCTTGTTATAATCATTATATCTAGCTATGTAGTTTTTAGGAAGGTTTATGAACCTTTCATATGTAGCATCTTTGAAAGTGAATGGAAACAATCTACATGCTACATCTTCATGAACTACATTCAACAATCTTAAAGCAACCTTGAAGGATTTATTGTGTTATTCAATAGTTATAACACCATTAGGACTAAAAATGGGTAAAGACTTTTTAGGATTACAAGGAAGGTCATGTACCACACTTGGCACATTGAATGAAGAACCACCTAGACAAGCCATACCTTGATAGGGATTGAACACTAGAATGCTCTAAATTGGTGAAGTTGGTCGAGACTTTGAGAGTCTACACTTACCTTTGTCTCACCTAGCTCTCCAATGGACTTATAATGAGAGAAGAGCAACCCTTGTTCTAAACATGACCTAGACCTTATCTTTGGCAATTCTAGCTTGAAAAATTTGAACCCTATTTGAAATATGATGTGTAAATTTTATCTTTGTAAATAACAATGATCAGAATTGCACATTAAGCAAATTTTTCTCAAATTTGTAATAAGAAAAATAAGGACATCAATATTTGACTAAATTAGCTCAAAGATATGTCTAAATACATAAATATGAATGATATTCACATGTTTAAGTCCAAATAAACTCAAATTTGTAAAGGATCTATCAATATTTGAACATAATAGCTATTACTAACCTTAAAATTGTTGGATTCATAAATATCAAGCTATATTTACCATAATTACTCATGTATCTTTAAAGAACATCTATCTTTATCTAAATAAGCACAAGGATGGGTCTAGAACCAATAAGATCAATGATATTTATAAAAATATGCTAAAAGAATCACAAATATGTAAAGAATACATCAATATTTGAACAAAATTCACCAAAATTAGCAAAGATGTTGCAAATTTATAAAGATCTAGCTAAGGCCCTCCTTCTAGTGCCAGTGGAACATGTATCCCTATTGATGCATAAAAGTGTATCATAGGTGGTTCTTAGTGTTAAAGAAACATTACTCATTTCTAAATCTAGAGGATCCAATGCATGAGTTTTAGGTTATGATAATCCTATTATCCTTGGTGGAGCAGAGGCAAAACAATTAAAATTGTTTCACAAATTTATATTACTTGGTGGTTGTGAGCCATCATGGATTAATAGTTGATATTTGATTTTAGAGATCACCTATGTTATTTCAAGTGAATTATGCTCAAAACCTAAGTATAAAGTTAAACTAAGATGAATTTTCACAATGAAGCTAATCTAAGGTGAATTGATAATAAAAGGAGCAAAAGGAAGGGTAAGGTAGAAAAGAGAGGTGTTTTTGATCTTTATTTCAAATATTATGACAAAATTTCAATTTAATCTGAACATGTATTTAACCAATGTGTAACATGAAATAACATGAGCTCAAATCTTATCACACATCAGGAAGATATCTAAGGAAAATATGAAAAAATACAAATAAGAACATGATTTACTCTAATAATTTCACCCCTACAAGCAAATAACATTATCCTAGATGCAAGAAGAGTGAAGAAAGAAAATTAAACCTAAGAAATTTTAACTAATCTAGCATTAGCATAAATTAGCAACTCTACATTAAAATATGCACATCTAAAATTTATAAGAACCATTCAAATTTGAAAATGAGAACAAAAAAATGAGAGAGAAACCATGATAGCAATTCACACAAGCAAATGTAGACCAACTATGCAAAACTCCTTGCTTTGTATTAATTTTCTCAAAATTTACAAAATAGTTTTTGGCTCCAAAAAATTTCTCCCTTTTTTACAATGGGCAATACCTCTTTATATAGACCTTATATGAGGTATGTCAGTTAGTCATGCCAAGTATTAAGGATATATGCCCTTTTATAATTCTTTTGAGAACTTTTTGGACATTCTAAAATGACTAATCTATAGGCAATGTGCTGCACAAGTTGCACATGTCTTTACAAAAGAATATTCTTTTTTCAAAAAATATACAAGTTTAATTACAAAAAAAATATTTCTTACCTAACTAACTTGGAGACCCTTTTGATAGTGTAATATTTTTCCTTGTAAGGTCTTCATTCTCTAATGTTGTTCATTGATCAACTGGAGATCAATGATAGGTCTCATGTATAATTCCTTTTCTTGATATTCTAGGCCTTGAGATCCCTCTCATCCCTTTCCAAAGGTTGTTTGATGCTCCTAGCATATCCTATCTTTTCCTTTGATGATAAAATCAGACCCATGATCTTCTTGTTATCAGCCCCTATTTTCCCTTGTCCTTGATTTCTCACTTTTTTCATGAATTAAGTAGTTCTATGCTTAAACTTCTCATCAGTGATAAGGCCTAGTGGACTAAGTGTGGTGGGATCTTTGATCAAACTATCCAATATATGAAACATTTTATGTTCTTGTTATTTAAGATTTTTAGAAATGTCTTCCATCTACTTGGATTAGTTGCTCTGGGCCTTGATCTTATCAATTAATATAGCCATAGACATATTAAGGTGGGCTAGGCTAACTATTCTAAATTCATGGATTTGATTTTTAGTCAAGAATTTGATCAAATCCTTCACTTGGTAGATCAAATACTTCCATTGGCCAAATTGGCTTGTAACCATAGTACTTTGTTTATTTATTGCATCCTTCTTAGACCTGACTATCTTTAAATAATTAAACAAATCAGCCATGGTGTCTTCAAATTGACTGAATCTATCTTCTTGGATTGACAAGATGATTTGTTCCTTCAAATTCTTGTTCTATTGCAAGATGCCCTTGATCATTATTTTTAATTAATCTAACTAATCTTGAGCCATTTAAAGAACATTTTATTTAAATATTAGGTCCTCTCTAGGATTTTATCCTCCAACTAGAGTCAATTCAACAAAAGGTTCCACTTTTTGGAAAGTGAACTCCTCTCCATGAACCATGGCTTTCTTCTCAGTTACTCTCTGTAAATTGGTAGTTGTTGGGTCAAATTTGACACCAACTAAATATTGTGTCACCTTTTGATTTGGGCTCTCCATCTATGCTCCACTTACTTCTCTTAGAGTAGCCATCCCTTTCTCTTCTTCCCTTTGCAAAGCAACTATCTATGGTTTGAGCTCTTCATGAATTGGGATATTGATTGCCTTCATCATTGCCCAAGGGTGTTGTGCAATAGGTATTTTATGAAATTTTCCATACATGAACCATTCAAGAATGGTTAGACATTGAATCAAGTTTTATTCACTAAAAATATTGATTTCACTCAAAGGATGACTAAAGTTCACCTTGAGATTATTGGTTTTAACTAAGACAATGGCCAATTCAACTTTTTTTGGGGATGTCTATGGGAACTAGACCCAACACTTCTTTCCTCTTCTCTTATTTTTCTTCTTCCATATCTTCATCCTTAGACTCATAGGATAACGACAACATTTTGAGGGCATCTTCAATGGTCTCATCAGGGTTGAATACCAATATGTGGACCTCCTCAACCTGTGTTCCTTTTTTTTCTTCATGAGCTGAAAATGATGCAATTTCATCAAGCCTTTTATCATCTAGCCTTTTCTTAATTTGGGTCTCAGTTTTGGACTATGTTTTTAGCTAGGTTTTCAAAGGTCTAAAAGGTGTACCACGTAACAAATGGTACTTCCTTAGACCCAATTGTCATTTATCATCACTCCCTTTTGTATCCCTTTACATTCTAGACTTTGGATTGATGTTGTGTCTTTTCAACCTAATGGTGACCTCAGAGAATGAAGAGGATTTTGTATATATGGGTTTAAAAGGACTAGACTGGTGATCTTAAGGAACATTGAATCCTTTATCTTTAAAATGTTCTCTAACTCTTCAATGTGGATCCCGGCATCTTAGCTCATCAATTTGGAGATTAAAAGAGGTCTTATGTTTGGAAGCAGCCTCAATAGTGTTCCATTGTGTAAAACTAGGTCTTCCAATGGTCATAGGGAGGGTGTGAAACAACCCCTTCCTTTTGGTTTTGCACAAAACATCTATCCCATTACATATTTGATAATCCACCTCTTATTTTTTAAGCTTATTTAACACATGGACTAATAATCTAAGGGGAGTGCATTGGGTTCCCTCAATCCTAATGATTATAGAATCATGATATAAACATATATCCCCCATGGTCTCAATTGAATTTTTGATCAAGGGGTTGACTCTTAACATTGGATTCCCAATTATGGCCTCCGTTAGGCTTGGACAAACATAGTCACAAATGAAGTGGATGTGGAGCCTATATTGGAATATGTGTAATTTAAAATAATATTGGGAAATTGTCTATGTCCCATTAAGTGAATATTATCTAAGGTTGGGTATCTTTGTTGTGGCAAGCAAGGCATCTAAGAGGTATGACATCATGAAGAATTAGTTCCTAGTTATTTTATTGACTGTAAAGAACTGTCTACTTAAACAAGTGTTGATAACTTCACCAAGAGGGTGAGTTACTTGTGAATCATAAAGTAGGCCAATGTCACCCAAAATTTGTCTATATATATAGTGGTTGAATTTCCACATAACCTATCAATCATAGTGATGATCATCCTGATTCTAGGTCTAAATTGATTGATGGGTATGTTTCCATTGAAATCAAAAAACACTTGGTTTCTAGAATATAGCCATAGGGAAAATATGTTCTTCAAATCATTATCCTTAACCCAATTATTGATTGTGGTTTGATCTAATTGGGGTTTGGTCAGTTTGTAATATTTTTCAAATGCTATAAGAGAGATGTAAGAAATTTTATTGAAACTACCCTCATGAATAATCATGCCCTTATCTATTTTACCATCTTTTAAAATAAGAGAGATAATGTCTATACAATACAATACCCTGAATTTTGCTACATCATGATGGAAACCTATCATTTGAATGGAAAATATGTCATAGGAGAGCCTCCTTAAAGACATGTTCTTCTCCTTTTCTCTCATGATAGGTTGTTGGTTCTCAATGGTCTAAAACATGCTTAACCAATTATTATACACTATATTTAGAGTTGTGGCATAGAATTGTGTGTCCTTGAAGACTCTTCTTTCTGCTCTAAGGTCAAATAGAGGTTCAAATCTTCTTTGGAAACACTTTTTTAGGATGCTATGACTATGAACTTATCTATATTGCTTGCTAGTGGTCCATAGTTCAATTTTGGATTGAATTATCCTTGCACAAATGATAATCCAATCTCCTTCAACTTGATTACAATGATCAAAAGGTCAAGTTAGGGTTTCAATACTCACTAGGGATTTCTTAAAGGTTTTATAGTGCTTTAATTGTGGTATTTATTTGAACTTATGAGAGCTTCATGCCTTATATTGTGTTTAGATATTTGTATTTAGACCTTTGCTTTTCTTGGGTCTATAAAATCTTTAACTTGGCACATTATGCTTATGTATATCCAATGTGGCATCACTATGGCATCCTACTCATTAATATTTAAAATATGATAGTTTGTTGTTTTTAGACACATGTTAATATTTTATTGGTTCTAGACCTTTTGATAATTTTTCCTTACCTCACACCATTAGATCTATTTGCTCAGATCAATGCGGTTCATTGATCTTGATCTAAGAAATCTAATGCCATTGGTTGCTTATTATATTTTTTATGATTATGACACTTGTCACTTTTGCATTCATCTTGACCTTTATTGAAATGTCAAGTCAATATCACATCGTTAGATCCTCTTTGCCTGGATGAATGTGTTTCATTTATCTTAATCTACTTAATTATGTTTCTTGCTTTGAGGATTGTTGATCAGAATGTGTACACTTATCCACATATCATTGATCTTTAAAAGACATTTGAGATTTAATTTTTGGATTATGACTATGGCATGTGTCATATCTACATTCATCCTTACGGCTTTGACTTTTCAACCTTCATCATGCACTATTAGATATTATTTGGCCAGATCAACATGCTCCATCAGGTCTCAATTTGAGGGGTCTAATGCCATTGGCTATTTAATATTATTTCATTGAGATTGTGACACTTGTCACTTTATCTCTCATCCTATGGCTTTGAGTTGTTAATGTTGATCTCGCACCATTGAATCACCTTCAAATGATCAATCATGCTCCATTAGATCATCTTTTTTTGTATGTCATTGGATTTTTGGAAATATTCTCATGGTGGAAAAATTATCACCCTATCAATCATTTTAGGGTTCTATTGAAGTCTTTATTTAATATGCACCATTAGATCAATCTTTCCCAAGAAAATGTGTATCGTTGATCTCGTGATCAATAAAATAGAATTAAGTTAAGCTCAGGGAATATAGTGAACTTAGGTTAAATATTTTAGACTAAGATTTTATTCATGTTTATAAACATGATAAAACCTTAGGATAAAATTTTTAATCTAAGTTCTAAACATAATAAATGGGACCCTATGAATATTAAAAGATTTGGCACAAAGTCAGCCTAGGGTTTTCATTGTATTAATAAATATAATTAGAACTTTTAATATAAGGCTTTTAGGCTAAGTCTAGGGTATAATAAAAGGGACCATGTGATTAGTGAGACCATGTTAATAATAGAATAGGCCAAGGGGTCACAGGACATAAATGGACCAAGCATAAGATTTTTAGACTAAGGTTTGGTCATGTTGAAAAGCATGACTAAGCCTTAGGATAAAAATTAAGCTAAGTCCATGGCATAAATAATTGTTTCCATGCAAATTTAAATTTAATTCAAAAGGTACCTAGGTTAAAATGTTAAAATTAGGGTTTTAACATGAATTAAAATAAATTCAATTAATCTTTGATAGACCAAAGGTTAGTAAAAGATTAATTTAACATTGAAGCACCAAACCCTAAGCATGTTCATTCTCAAATGGGATTTCATTGAACCTAAAATTAAAAAAAACATAAGTAACAATCATCAGCAACATTATAAGGGGAAAAATAATGAACATTTGAAAATATGTCATTTAATGCAAATGAGAACCATGTGTGGATGATCTTCAAATAGAGATAATGTGCAAACATGCTACTAGTATTTTGATTAAGTGATTTTTCAATTTCAAGGTATAAATTTGCAAAATTTAAAACAAGGGTCCCTATTTTTTAGGAATGGGGGTATGTTGACCTCAACACATCTCTTTACTTGCAAGTTGTCTAACTAATTCCAATGGTTTGTGTTATCTATCAGCTACATTGAGTTATGGTTCCTAATTTTACTTTTCTTTTTTTTGTTGATTTGAGTTTAAAATGAGGACCTATAGGCCTAGGGCATGTAAGTCTCTATTTGATTACATAGGCTATGATAATCAACTTATTAAATTTTTAGACATTTCAACACTTTTCCATTTTCAACTTTGTTCCACTACTTTGTCACTCTTTTAATGGATTACAGAGCCTATGACCATCATTACATCATCATCAACTTATCTCTACAGGCCTATACATGTAGTCATATTAAAGTTTTGTATGAAAGTTTATGCATAGTGATTAAGTCTCTTCACCATGATTTTGGTGATAGAAGTGAGTAGCCTATAATTTTTAAATGAATTTATATGGGTTTTTGGTGCCTCTCTCACTATCCATACATATTAAACATAAACCTAGATTTATGAAAGCTCACTCATAGATCTACAGACCTATGAGTGACTGAAACACTTATGAATTTTATTTGAGAGTACAAATTTAGACCTATAATCTAACTTCATTTCAATTCCAGTATTTAAAGTGATATCTCATATACACAAATTGTTTCTCATTACCATTCAGACCCTACATTGATGTTCAAACTTGTAGGGAGCCATTTATGAATAGACCATGCTTTCAAGGGTGTAAACAAGATGTTTTTTGAAGGATTATTTGCAAGGAAGTGCTTATAAAGAGAGGTAAAATTAATTATGGGAGATTAAGGAGGATTTTCAAGAGAAATGGAGTACTGAAAACCTCTAAAAGTGACCAATATCTTAGATAAATAAAACTTGCATCAGGAGTGACTAAAACACCCTATACATTGAGACACCTTTCATCTTATTGAAGACACTTCATGGAGATGAGTTAGCTGATGAAACCAACTTGGAAAATATATATTTGACTTAAATAATTCCTCAAAATCATTCTTATCTATTGAATCTTGAAGTGGAGAAACAAAAGCATCTTAGATGGATAAGTCATAGTGACCTATTCTCACTCTTAGTGATTGTTCATAAAGGAAGGGAAATGAATATGAAAAAAATGCCAATAATTTCAATATTATTAAGATATATAACAATGTACAAAGTTTTATCTCCTAACTCTCTTTCCTCATTGTACCATCCACTTGAATTTTGCTTTTCTAGAGCTTGTGAAGGCAATGGTCAAGGAGAGATAATGCTTGAGACATTTATACAAACTAAAACTTGGTAAAAAACCTAAAAATAATCTATGGAAGCCAAAAGAACACTTTTAAACCATTTTAAATTGAAAATTTATGTTTTAAGGCCATAAAAGTGCCCAAAAGTGGCATTTTGCTCATTTTAGGGATTGAACCTACAAGTTTGTCATTTTTTTACCATTATTGACCATTATCTGACATTAGGTATATTGAATAAACTTATTTAAATGTTTAAATTTGAATATAACATGTATAACTCCAAAAAATAGGCCAAAATGTGGCCAAAATGATAATTTAGCATAATAGAAAATAATAAAAGGTTAATACATGATAATATGACCTTCAATACACACTATTTGTAGAGATGGATTACAAATATGGTTAGATCAAGTATTAGTCATGAAATATTAAGAAAAATACATTAAAACTAATAGCCTAAGCCAACCTATTCAAATAAGGTTTGTAAATGACAATCAAGTGTAAATGAAAGAAAACACATAGACGTTACCTTCCCAAGAGCATCCCACTATCCAAATTTTTATTAAAACATGATTTTACCTTTGATTTTGTGCTCAAGTCTTCAACAATGATTCAAGGAAAAACTCCTCTATTATCTCTTTCTCACTAATGAAACTAGGCTCTATTGAGCATGGTCATTAATGTTTGGTTGTCATTGATGTCAAAGAGAGCATGTGGTACTAATGCATTAATGAAAAAGTGATCAGTTTGATGGTTTAGAGTATGTTTATCTTAATAAGGTAATTTATGGATGATATTGATGGTATAGACATGTTTCAGAGACCCTATGGTATGTTATGAGTGCTTAGAGTGCTTATGGAAGTGAACATAATTCATCAGAACAATCATATGAATGTCTAAGCTTAAACAATCATCTTGATAGATAAAGTTGAGTAAGCATTTTGATGACATAATATTTCAAATATGTGAAGGTTTTAGGATCAGTTTGATATGTGTATGGATTCTCTTATGAAAGTTGATCATATGGTTCAAATTTTAGGTCTAGACATGGAGCATCGTAAAATTTATTAAGGTGCAAAGTTGGCTTCTCAAATAGAGTTTACCAAGTTCCCATACTTAGCTAAATTTGTGTTATCAAAGATCTATGGTGAGAATTTACTAATATCACAAATGCAATGGTGATCATTTATTATGATCATATAATGATCTAATAGAGTGTATGATCTTGTCAATCATGATCCAATGGTGTGCATGAATTCAATATGTCAAAAGATGCTCAGAAGGCACATGCTAGTGACATGTGTCTCAATATCATTAAGTTGACAAAATATAAATGGCATGAGAGTATTAAAAAAGATGGAGATTGATGGATCATATTAAGTCAAATAGTCAATTCACAAAAAGTATGTGGGGTTGCCAAGTGGCATGCTTGTGGAAGCGAGGATCTAAGATCAATGGTGAGTTATTACAGGTTGAAGACCATGCTACTACCAAGGAGATTGATAGAGTGCATTTGTTCAAAGTTACCAAGGATCATGATATGAGGTTAAAGTGTTTGATGTTTAATATTTGAATAGTAATCATTGTTATTTGAATATTGAAATTTGTGAAGGAAAACTAGTGATGGGTTTTTGAGCTATAAAATTTGATATATGTAGAATTTGATATTGGTGTAAAAATAAAAGTTGAAGAGGAATTCAAGGTTAATCCAAAAAATCTAGTTATAATGTTATAATGTTTGTTAAATTGTAGGTATTAAGTTCTAAAGTTTACTATAAATTCATTCATGGTGATTGTATGTACAAAATATTGTTTGAGCCATTTGTGCTTTAGTAGAAGAGTGTTTTGGTAGGAGTAATCATTTGAATATGTCTCAGAGGTAATATAGAGTGGATCCATGTATTTTAAAATGATCTTATATTCTTAATTTTCTTTATGAAGTGATAAATGGGTGAATAGGTCTCCATGAGACCTATAAGGGCTACTAATGCCTAATTAAAAGATGTAGTTTCTTAAGTGTGACCCATGGATACTATGGATGACTTGTGAGGATGTTATTGAGCTAAGTGTTATCATGTTAGATGTATTAATGGTTAAGGTAAGTATTATGGCTAACCTAGAAGTTGATATTCATGCAGACTCTATAAATAGTGAAGACCAAGGTAATGGTTTCTACACTTGAATATGAATGTGTTGAGAGAGAAGAAGATAGAGATGAAGAAAGAGATCAAAGAGAGTGTTCTCAGTGGATGGACTAAAGTATAAATTAGATTAAGGCTGAATGAAGAATCATAGATTGATCCAAAAGGGTTGTTTTGATGCATTACTTGTATGAACAAAATTTGAGTTTGTGTGAAGAGTGAAGGAGAGGTGTTATACATTATTTATCCAATCATATTGAATGCAATCAAAGTTATAAAATTGTTGATTTCATAAGATATTGTGTGGGTGATAAATATCTAGAACAAGTGAGTGCTTATTCATACTTAGGGGTGGGTGCTCCTTGTGAAGTAGGTGCTTCACTAAAAGGTCTCATGTTTGTGATCATCTTATAAGACAAGTAGTCCATGTGTTTTTAGGCTTGACAGTGAGATTTATTTCCTAAGAGGGTTTCTCATGTAGATCTTGTGTTATGTGTGTGGTATTGCATCATCTTTCTTATTCATTATTATGAACATCTTGTATCCTTTATGAATGCTTTTTATCATTGATTAAGAGTTGTAAAGGATTAAAATCAAAATTTGAATGATCTTGCTTCATTGATTCACCCCTCCTCTTTGTGATTGTACATCCAATAATTATTATTAGAGTAGGGCCTTCATTACAAGTTTAACCACTTGAGGGTGATCTAAGGTACAATATGGTAAGTCAACAGATGCATGGTTTCTCTAAAAAGAAAGTACCATTATTTAATGGGTAAAATTATGATTTTTGGAGTATAAGGATGAATACATACATCTTGTCTTTAAGGTTTTATATTTGGCAATCTATCATGGATGGTTACACTACACCAACTACTCCTCCAACTAGTGATGTTGATAAGAAGTTGGGTGAGAATAATTTTGAAGATATGAATACTATAATTTGTGGTCTATCCAAGGTTGAGTTCACCAAAGTGATCCATTGCAAGTCTTCCAAGGAAATCTGGGTCAAATTATAGACTATATATGAAGGAGACTCTAAGGTAAAATTGGATAAGTTTTAGACCTACCGAAGGTAATTTAAATGTCTTAAAATGAAGGAAGAAGATACTATGGCATCCTATCTTTTAAGGGTTGATGAGGTAATAAACATGATCAAAGGTCTTAGAGAGGTGATTGACGAAGCTACTATAGTACAAAAGGTATTGAGCACTCTTACACTCAAGTTTGATTTAAAGGTTTTTGATGTAGAAGAAAGTCATGATCTCACTTAGATGATGATAGATGAACTGAATGGTATCATTATTACCTATGAGATTAGAGTTGATGAGGACAAACCTCCTAAGAAGGAATCAACCTTCAAGGTGATTAAGGAAACAAAATCCATGAAGAATAAGTTAATTCTTGAAGATTTTGATCTTAATGAAGATAAACTTAAAGCCATCATTGTAATAAAATTAAATATAGGATTAGGTAAGTATGAAGGAAAACTTCCTTTCAAATGTTTTTCATGTGGTAAAGTTGGTCATTTTGTAGCAAGATGTCCACATAGAGACAAGTTTGAACAAAAAAATCTTATAAGGAATCTCAAGAGGATGAACCCAATAATTTTGAGGGTCCTAGCAAGTACATAAAGTTCTTTAGTAAGAAAAATGGAAAGAAGGAATCATACAAAGGTAATAATAAACTTTACCATGAAGAAGTTAGTAACTCATTTGTAGAAGAAGAAGTAAACACATCTGACAGTGATGATTCTTTTCATAATGAGGATATGAAGACATTGTTCATGGCCTTTAGTGATGATGAAGGTGAATTTTATTTGAGCATAGATTTATTTGGAAAAGATAGATTAGAGGAAGAAGATAAAGTCACTCTTGAAGATAAATATCAATATACTATGGAACAAATGAAGATACTACAAAGTAAGAACAAGAAACAAGATTATTTGATCAAATCCTATGAGGAGTAAATTGGGATTTTTGAAGGAAGGCTGAGTAATGAAGTCAAGAAGCATGATGAGATCACACAATAGCTTAAAAATTAAGTTTATACTCTTAATAAATAAGTAAAGAGTAAGGATGAAGAGTGTATCATGTATCAATTAGAGATATAGTCTTTATAGATGAAACTAAATCAAGCTATGAGGAAAGATACAATTGATGATTTAGACAATGAGGATAAATTTATGAATGCTCTTGAAGATCTAAAGATTGAGAAGAAAAAGAACAAAGAGATGATGTCACAAATCAAGGACTATGAAGATCAATTTAGTGTGTTTGAAACAAGAATGAATGATGACACTAGGGAACATGAAGATACTATCAAACATCTCAATAGTCCATTAGAAACTATGTCTACAAGCCTAAAAGCCAAAGAAGATGAGTGCTTAAGGTATGTCATTGAATTTTAGTCTTTAAAATCTGAGTTAGATAAAACATCTTGTAAAGTGAAGACATTTGTGAAGTTTGAAAAGAGTTCAAGTGATCTAGACAACATTATGAATAGTCAAAAGCATGCTATTGATAGATCTAGTCTTGGATACAAAGAAGAATAAAAGCATGTAACTCATGACAAGATAAAGGTTGATGTGAACAAGGACAATCAAAATTTGAAGATCAATCATCAGTCAAGGAATGAAGGTATTGGTAGAATGAAGACAAATTAGATCAAACAACCAAATGCTATGAGGTATTCAAATTTTAATGGTTATTGTTACTCTTGCAATCAATTTGGTTATAGGTCAAAATATTGTAAAAAATCCTCAAGGAATGAATTTTAATGGAATTATGAGTAAGACAATGGAAAGCATTAAGAACATCATCACTCAAGATAGTCAATAGGTTCACAAGGAAAGAATGACATGTTTTGATACAAGTGTCAAGGGTTTGGTCATATTTCAAAGTTTTTTAATATCTTCATCAGGAGACCAAATGATCAGGTACATGAATGAATTTATGGAAATATAAGGAATCATCTTATATCTCAATCATAAGGTATGTACAATCTGAGAAAACTCATTTATTTCAAATGTCATGAGAGAAGTCACATAGCAAGGTTTTGCAAGAATGATCAATATTCTACTTCAAAAATTATCAATCCTATCATGAAGTGGAGTATCTTGATCATTTTAAATAGGTATTTTGAATGCATACATGATGTTGATGAATGATTGTTGGCATGTTAAGGAAGAGATCCTTTGTCTGTAATGTCAAAGGGGAAGAAAAATCACAATGAAGGAGTTTAAATGAAGTCATTTTGAGGGTGTTTTTATATCAATGATAAAGATGGAGATTTTTTAGCATGGTAATTGATGCTTTTTTGTCATTGATGTTAAAGAGAGCATGTGGTACTAATGCATTAATTAAAAAGTGATCAGATTGATGGTTTAGAGTATGTTTATCTTATTAAGTCAATTGATGGATGATATTTATGGTATGGAAATGTTTTAGAGACTCTATAGTATGTTACAAGTTCTTAGAGTGCTTATGGAAGTGAATGGAATTCATTAGAATATTCATATGAATGTTTAAGTTCAAATAGTCATCTTGATAGATAAAGTTAAGCAAGAATTTTGATGACATAATATTTCACATGTGTGAATGTCTTAGGAGAAGTTTGATACATGGATGAATTACCCTATGAAAGGTGATCATATGGTTTAAATTTTAGGTTTGGACATGGAGCATAGCAAAAGTTATTAAGGTGTAAAGTTGTCTTCTCAAATAGAGTTTACCAAGTTCCCATACTTAGCCAAATTTGTGTTATTAAAGATCTATGATAAGCATTTAATATAATCATAGATATAATAGTGAACATTTATTTTTACTATATAATGATCTATTAGAGTACATGATCTTGTCAATGATGATCCAATGGTGTGCATGAAGTCAATATGTCAAAGGATGCTCATAAGGCATGCACTAGTGACATGTGTCTCAATATCATTAAGTTGACAAAAGATAAATGGCATGTGAGTGTTCATACAGATGGAGATTGATGGAGTTCATTAAGTCAAATAGTCAATATGCCAAAGGCATATGGAGCTACCAAGTGGCATGATCATAGAAGTGAGGATCTAAGATCAATGGTGATTGATTGCACAAGACCAAGCTATTCCTAAGGAGATCAATGGGTCACATTTGTTCAAAGTAACCAAGGAGAATGAGATGAGGTCAAAGTGTTTGATGTTTAATATTTGAATAGTGACCATTTGAATTTGAATATTCAAATTTTTGAAGAAAAATTATTGATGGGTTTTTGAGCTATAACTTTTGATATATACAAATTTTGATATTAGTGTAAAAATAAAAGTTGAAGAAGACTTCAAGGTGCATCTAGAGAATCTAGTTAGCAGGTCTGAATGTTTGTAAAGTGTAGATATTAATCTCTAAAGTTGACTATATGTTTGTGCATGGTGATTTTATGTACAAAATATTGTTTGAGCCACTTGTGCTTTAGCAAAAGAGTGTTTTGATAGGAGTAATCATTTGAAGATGTCTTAAAAGTCATATGGAGTGGACCGAAGCATCTAAAAGTGTCTTGTGTTCATAATTTTCTAGAACAAGTGATAAATGGGTGAATATATCTCCATGAGACTTATAAGGGCTACTAAGGCCTAATTGAAAGACATAGCTTCTTAGGTGTGACTGATAGATACTATAGCAGACCCGTGAGGATGGTATTGAGATAAGTGTTAGCATGTTAAATGTCTTAAAGGTTAAGGCAAGTATTATGGCTGACATAGAAGTTGATATTCATGAAGACTCTATAAATAGTGAAGACCAAGGCAATGGTTTATAGAATTGAATGTGAATGTGTTGAGAGAGCAGAAGATAAAGATGAAAAAAGAAATCAAAGAGAGTGTGCTCAGTGGATAGACTAAAGTATAGAGTATATTGAAGATGAGTGAAGAAGCCTAGATTGATCCAAAAGGGGTGTTTGGATGAATTTCTTGTATGAAAAAGTTTGAGTGTATGTGAAGAGTGAAAGAGAGGTGTTCTACATTATTTATCCATTCATATTGAATGCAATCAGAGTTATAGAGTTATTGATTTCATAAGGTGTTGTGTGGGTGCTCAACATATATAATAAGTGGGTGCTTGTTCATACTTAGGGGTGGGTACTCCTTGTGAAGTGGGTGCTTCACTAAAATGTCTCATGTTTGTGATCATCTTATAGGACAAGTGTTCCATGTGTTTACAGGCTTGAGAGCAAGTTGTATTCCTCAAGAGGGTTTCCCACAAATATATTTTGTTATGTGTATGCTATTGCATCATCTTTCTTATTCATTATGATGAATATCTTTTATGCTTTATGAATTCTTGTGATCATTGATTAATATTTGTAAATGATTATAATTAAAGTTTGAATTATCTTACATCGCTGATTCACCCCCCATCTCAGTGATTATACCTCCAACATGCTCATGATATAAAATAAATGTTATGCCTATCAATGAAGCTATCCTATTAAAAATTAATCATAATAAACTACACACACAAATGACATATGGAAAGAATTCTGCATAATAAGTTTACATAGAGAAAACTTAATCAAAGTGGTCTTGGCCCTCTTATTCAAAGATTTTTCAAATTGATCAGGATCAACCATGACCATCCATCTTGAAATCAAGATGTGTGGTCATGAATTAATCCAATATTGCATAATTCATCCTTAAATACCCTCATAAATATTTATAAGGAAGGGGCATTAAAGAGGCATGGGAAGACATAAGCTTGATATTTGTTGTATTTATGGCTTATGGATGCCACCCCATAAATGACCTCATTTGATGATGTAGATAATAGAAATCAATTTCTAATAAATAAATATTCAATAAATTCCATGGAATTCTTACTTAAGCTCATAATTTGGTTTAATTTGCCTATTAATCAAAATTTAATCAATTCTCTAGAAATTGGTTGCACTCAATTAATCAAACCCATCAGAATGTCATATTATTGGGTTGTAATTTGACTGTAGAGGAATTAGGTGTATGCACCATTATCCCATATAGGATGTTATCAACATAAAATAACACATGCACATGTCATGTGCTTTCAAAATAGAATGAAAGAGTGATCCATAACACCAAAATGCATTTTCACCATTTTTGACTAAAAATTATTTGAGAAAAGTTAATAATCACATAAAATGCATTGACTTATTTAGGGATACATTAACCTAAATCAGCACTTGTATGTGACAATATTGAACCATTTATCACATTTAAATGATTTTGACCCAAAGTTGTGTGTTTTCACAAATTTTTGAGTTAGATTGACAATTTCAACACAATGGTGTTAGGAATTAGATGTTTGCATTTTGCCCTTGTTTGAGAAAGCATAGTGAGACATTCAATGAAGCAACATCTTTTCAAAGAAAAGAGTTAAGAATAAGTTGGAATGAAATGACCGATGATGCCCCCTTGAGATGACATATGAGGATGAAAGAGAATGATGGACTCACAAAAAGAGAGAGAGAGAGGTGAGATTAACCTCTGAGGTAGATTAAATATAGATGATCTAATGCTTGCATGTGTTCATTCCATCAATGATAAAAATATAATTATAATATAATAGGCCCAAAATATGAGGGGAAGGGGAAGGATACAATCTAAAAATATAAGTGACACACTATGAACACACCCAAAGCTAGGGTGCAAGCTGTGCACTTACAAAATGATCGATCCTAAGATAAGTTGCACACTAAAATAATTATAGAATGAGGGAAAAAGTCTATATAGCATGAAATTAGAGGAAATAGGAGAATATTACTCCAAATATATGAAATAATAATGTACTCCAGTGGATTTGATCGATAAATAAAATAATTTTTCCCTATTAGGGTTAATTTTGATCACTAATAAAGAATGGTTTACCCATGTAGGGTTTATTTAGATTTGTGACTAGTTCAAATGTGATGCCTTGGTAGGGAAAATTGGCAAGCAATAGCTCAAGGACATAACATAATGCATAGATTAAAGATGAGTAGGTGCAAATATAGAGGTAATGGTTCAATGACTGAAATAGTCATAAAAAAGAAGGCATACAAGGATGCACAATGTGATGAAAGAGATGAAAATAAAAATAAAGATGGATGAGATAACCTAAGATACACCATGTATCTAAACACTACCTACATAGTCTAAATGAACCTCAAGCTATTGTAGTTCACCTATAAGTGGGAGAAAATGAAATGAGGAATGATGAAAACTGACCACTATTTGATTAGACTCATAATGTATATCAAGAGATGCACATCTTGCATATATTTAGTTGTAAGATAATCCATTGGTACCTAATTTCATTGGTGCACTTGAGAGATGATCATCAGAGCTTCATCAATCTTGAGACTTGGATCCAAATCACATTGGTGCTTGCTATAGCAAAATGAAATTATGCATCATAAGTATGAAGAATTTATAATGATAGTGCATTTCAATTGCATTGAGTTGGATTAAATGTGAATATTTATAACTAAGGATAATTATAAGAACTACCAAAACTAGAGCTACATCTATTTACATTTAAATGAAAACAAAGATAAAGAAAAACAAAACATCAATGAACCAAACTTAAAATCAAGATATGAATAATTATGACTCAAGTAGGAAAAATAATGTTGCAAGGAAAAGATGTAGAGATGGATTAAAAATAAGGTTAGATCAAGAATTTTTAATGAAATCTCAAGAAAAAATCATAAAACTAACAAGCTAAGCCAACCTATTCAAACAGGGTTTGCAAATGATAATTAAGAGTAAATAAAAGAAAGCACATATACATTACCTTCAAAAGAGCATCTCACCATCTAAATATGGCTCAAAACATGATTTTCCCCTTGATTTGGTACTCAAGTCTTGAATAATGATGCAAGAAAAAGCCCCTCTATCATTTCTTGCGCACCCATGAAACTAGGCTCATGATATGAAAATCAATGTTGTGCCTATCTTGAAGCTATCTTATTACAAATTAATCATAATAAATAACAAAAATAAATGGTATGTGGAGAGAATTATATATAATAAGTTTACACAAATGAAGCTTAATCAAAGTGGTCTTGGCCCTTTTATTTATAGATTTTATAAATTGATCAAGATTAACCATGACCATCCATCTTGAGATCAAGATGTGTGGTCATGAATTAATAAAATATTGCATAATTAATCCATAAATACCCTCATAAATATTTGGAAGGAAGGGGTATTAAAGATGTATGGAAGGCCATAAGATTGATATTTGTGGCATTTATGGCTTATGGATGCCACCGTATTAGTGACCTCATTTGATGATACAGATAATAAGAATCAATTTCCAATAAAGAAATATTCAATAACTTCCACTGAATTCTTACTTAAGCTCATAATTTGGTTTAATTTTCCTAAGTAATATTAATCAAAATTTAAGTAACTCTCTAAAAATTGGTTGCACTTAATTAATCAAACTGGTCAAAATGTCATATTACTAGGTCATAATTTGATTAGAGAGGAATTAGAAGGCAATTTTAGTGTTGTACAAACCGTCATTCCATTTAGGATGTTGTCAACATAAAAAAACACATTCACATATCATGTGCTTTTAAATTGGAAGAAAAGAGTGATCCAGATCACCAAAATGCATTTTTGTCATTTTGACTCAAAATGATTTGAGAAAAGTTAATAATCAAATAAAATGCATTGCCCCATTTAGGGATACATTATCCTAAATCAGTACTTGTATATAAAAATATTAACCATTTAGCACATTTAAGTGATTTTGGCCCAAATTTATGAATTTTCACAAATTTCAAGTAAGATTGATAATTTCAACACAATGGTGTTAAGAATTGGATGTCTACATTTTGCCCCTATTTGAGAAGGCATAGTGAGACATTTAATGAAGTAAAACCTTTTCAAAGAAAAGATTATTCAAGAAGAAATTTGAAGGAAATGAACCATGATGCCCCCTCAAGAGGACATATGAGGATGAAAGAGAAGGATGGACTCCTTAAAATAGAGAGAAAGGTGAGATTAACTCGTGTTGTAGATTAAATCCAGATGATCTAATTCGTACATGCATTTATTCCATCAGTGATCAAAATATAATTATAATATAATGGTCCCCAAAGATGGGGGGAAGAGAAAGGATACAATACAAAAATATAAGTGACACACTTTGAACACAACTAAAGCTAAGGTGAAAGCTACATGCTTATAGAATGATTAAGCTCGAGACAAGTTGCACACTAAAATATTGCCAAAACAAGGGTAAAAGTCTATATAGATTGGAATTAAAATAAATAGGAGAACATTGATCCAAAGAGAAGAAATAATAATGTACTCTAGTAGAGAGGATTTGATCAGTTGATAAAACAATTTTACTCCAGTAAGGTTAATTTTGATCACTAATAAAGAATGGTTTGCCCCTAAAGGGATGATATAGATTTGTGACTAGTTAAAATGTGGTTCCCCAGTAGGGAAAATTGGTAAGAAATTGTTAGGAACCCCTATCTAATGGAAGCACAATTGATTACTTTTCTTATAAGCAATTAAACACAGAATTATACCACAATGATTAAGTAACTAGAAACTTGAGACAACAAAGAATTTGAGAGACAATACACAATCTTGTATTAGATACTCTTAAAAGAAAATACAATAAGGAAGATGCCACTTCTTCCTCCACCTCAAAGGCTTGCCACACCTCAAGACCTTCTTCCCTCTCTTTCTTGCTCAACACAACCAACTCAACAACCTAAGTTTTTATTCCCTCCTTGAATGCTACAGCTGATCTCCTTGACCTTACTTGCTTGTAGATCTCCTTAACCTTTCTCATTGCTTCAATGCTTTTACTTGCTTGCTTGATTTATAATACATGCCTCATGGGTCTTTAAATATGATCCCATGCATACAAAAATAGAACTCTAATTACAATAATTAGACACGCAGCTCGTGACTATAATTAGCCCTTAAACATGCAAACACTCACTTCACTTAATTGACTGTTCGTCAATAGCAGTTCTGAAACTGCCATAAGTGATCGAAGTCGGTCCCTATTTGTGTGGTGCTGACCGATGTCGGCCGACTCCCTATCGATGCCGGTTGCCTTCTGCACTGTATCTGATCGACGTCAGTCATGCTATTAACACTGGTACTTTTGAAACTCAACAAGCTCTCCATGTCTGCAACAGTTGAAGCTTTTAGCTCCACACCCTAACAATCTCCCACTTGGAGATAAATAGCTACAATTGTACCTATACCTATACACCATCTACTTTGTTCCCTTGGCTCTGTATCCCTCTTCAACATCACTTTTGAAGACCAACCACCACAAAACCTGTGATGCTATACCTGTCACTTATGCCAAAAGAATTTTGCTGCTCCCAAATTCTTCATGACATACTTCTAAACTAACTTTACCCTTAGCTCAAAAAACTCCCTGTATATGAAACCCTACAACAAGCAACATAATACAGTAACAGGATAATGTAGCTAATATTATCCAACCTAATAAAGAAAAATACAATGGTCAAACCTCCATTGTCCTGCAGCCTAATCCAGACCATATACCATAGCCTTCTATCTCACATGTCCATCCACTCTCTTCTCTAATTTGGGAATCCATCCCTCATCCAGTGCTTTCTTCTAGCTGACAACTCCACCAACAAATACCTATTTGGTTCTTCTCTAAGGACTCACCTCCTCATCCATGCCAAGCTCCCACTGTTTCTGGATTCTACCTACATTGCCTCTTCACATATTCCTAGTTATTAACCATCAGTAAGCAATATAAAGAAGGTGAACAATGAATATGAGGTTCACTTACCCTTTTTGACCTCCATATGGGCATTTGAGACTCTTTGATAGCTTTCTATCCACCCAACATCCATTCCAGTGACTAATCTCGGCCATCTCCCAGTCTGCTCTGACCGATGTCGATTCCCTACACTGACCCTAACTACCGACGTCATTTCCCTAGCTGATGCCGATGTCCCCTTTGTTGATGTCAGTCCCTGCCTAACTGACATCAAACTTCTCTACCTGACTCTACCAACCCTGCTGGTCTGCACATGACTGATGTCGGTATCTGCCTGATCGACGTCGGTTCCAAGTGACCAACGTCAGTGTCTATGTGTTCTTGTAAGTGATGAAATATTCACCCACGAGCTCATCTTGGATCAAACCCCTATCCATACTACCCTACTCAGAATTATTTAGCCCCTGTGACTGATCTCTGTCCTTCATCTCCTCCATAAACACCAAGGCTTCCTTGTTCTTGTCAAAAGCATCAAATTTCCTTTTCCTGTAATGAACTCTATCTATGCTTTCCGAATCTGAACACATACCTTTTGAATCAAGAACATCCATTCCCTTCTTATTCATGTGACCAAGCCTATTAAGCCACATCTTTGAATCTATAGCTGAAGTAGATAAACCAAAAGTAGAATCAATAATACAAGTAGATAGATAAAGAGTACCTACTTTCTTACCTCTTGCTAAAACAAGTGCACCCTTGGTAACCTTCCAAGAATCCACTGTGAGGGTTATTATGCATCCCTCATCACCCAACCTTATAATAAAAATCAAACTCTACTTCAGAACTGGGACATGCATGACCTCCTTCAACACCCATGTGTTGTCCATCTGCAATCTCAGCTGCACTTTCCCTTTGCCAACTATTTGACAAGGCATACCATCCCATAAATAAAGCACTCCAAAGTCTCCCTAGACATACTCATGGAACAAATCTCTATTTGGGGATGCATGAAAAGAAGAACTAGAATCTAAAACCCATGATCCTACCTGACTATCCAAAGAAAGTATGAGAGCGTCTTGTACCACAATATTTGCATCCTTTGGTTCTTCATTACCTTCATGTTGATTCTCTTTATCCCTCAACCAACACTCCTTCTTTGTGTGTCCTCTCTTTCCACAAAACCAGCAGGTAACACCTCTGGATTCAGATCTCCTTCCCACCTTCGACCTTGATTTCCCTTGCTCTATCTTCTCTCTTTACCTTCCCCTACTTTCTACACTTAGAGCATTCCCTGATGATTCACCTGTGCTTCTCCTGTGTATTTCTTCATTCAAGATCACACTCACAACATCATCAACTTTTAAGATTTTAGAAGCAGATGCAGAATTACTTACTGCCATAACCAAACTATCCCAACTTTCAGGTAAAGAACATAAAATCAAGAGAGCCTTTACTTCATCATCAAAAACAATATTGACTGAAGCTAACTGGTTTACCAAACCATGGAAATCACTAAGATGAGTATGTACCAATCCACATTCCTGCATTTGCAAAGTAAATAGCTGCTTCATAAGAAATACCTTATTAGAAGCTGAGGGATTTTCATATAAATTCACCAAGGATTTTATCAACTCTTCCATTGTCTTACACTGTGACAAGTTGGAAATCACAGACGATGCAAGGCTCAACCTTTTGGAACCTAGATCCTTCCGATCAAGAACATTCCATTCTTCATCCTTCATATTTGTGGGCTTGCATGCAACCCCACCCAATGGTAAGTACAAATCCTTCTGATGCAGATAATCCTCTATTTGCATCCTCTAATGTTGATAATTCTTGCCATTAAACTTCTCCATTCATAGTTTACTTTCTTCTGCCATCGCTAAACTCCCACTCAATCAAAAAACCCTGTGAATGACCTATAATCAAACAATAACCTGCTTCTTGCAAATTTTAGCTCTGATACCAACTGTTAGGAACCCCTATCTAATGGAAGCACAATTGATTACTTTTATTATAAGCAATTAAACACAGAATTATACCAGAATGATTAAGTAACTAGAAACTTGAGACAACAAAGAATTTGAGAGACAATACACAATCTTGTATTAGATACTCTTAGAAGAAAATACAATAAGGAAGATGCCACTTCTTCCTCCACCTCAAAGGCTTGCCACACCTCAAGACCTTCTTCCCTCTCTTTCTTGCTCAACACAACCAACTCAACAACCTGAGTTGTTATCCCCTCCTTGAATGCTATAGCTGATCTCCTTGACCTTACTTGCTTGTAGATCTCCTTAACCTTGCTCCTTGCTTCAATGCTTTTACTTTCCTGCTTGATTTACAATACATGCCTCATGGGTCTTTAAGTAGGATCCCATGCATACAAAAATAGAACTCTAATTACAATAATTAGACACGCAGCTCATGACTATAATTAGCCCTTAAACATGTAAACACTCACTTCACTTAATTGACTGTTCATCAACAGTAGTTCTGGAACTGCCATAGGCGATCGACGTCGGTCCCTGTCTGTGTGGTGCTGACTGACGTCGACCGACTCCCTACCGACGCTGGTTGCCCTCTACACTATATCTGATCGACGTCGGTCATGCTGCCGATGCTGGTACTTTTGAAACTCAGCAACCTCTCCATGTCTGCAATAGTTGAAGCTTTTAGCTCCACACCCTAACAGAAATAGCTCAAGGATATAACCTAATGTATAGATTAAATATGAGCGGGCACAAACATAGAGGTGATGGTCTAATGATTAAAATAATCATAAAAAACTAGGCATACAAGTATGCACAAAGTGATGAAAGAGATTAAAAGAACAATGAAGATCGATGAGATAACCCAAGATACATCATGCGTCCAAGAACTTCCTATATAGTCCAAATGGACCTCAAGAATTATAGTTCACCCAAAAGTGGGAGAAAATGAAATCAGGAATGATTGAAACTGACCATTATTTGATTAGACTGATAATATATGCTAAGAGATGCACATCTTGCATAGAGTTGATTATGAGATAAGCCATTGGTACCTAGTTTCATTGGTACACTTGAGTGCTAATCATTGGAGCTGCATTGATCTTGAGACTTGGATCCAAAACACATTACTGATTGTTATAGCAAAATGAAATTATGCATCATAAGTATGAATAACTTATATTGACAGTGCATTTCAATTGCATTGAGATGGTTTAAATGTGAATATTTATAACTAAGGATAATGATAAGAACTACCAAAAATAGAGTTACAACTATTTACATTTAAACAAAAATAAAGACAAATAAAAACAAAACATAAATGAACCAAACTTAAATCAAGATATGAAAAATTGTGATTAGTAGGAACAAGAATGTTTAAAATACAAAGTAAGAACTACTTAATAAATAACATGAAGGTAAGATATGAATAATTAAGCTCCATGTGACTATCAAAATGTTCTTAAAAAATAAAACAAAAAAACAAAACCGAAAAAAAAAAAAGACCAAGTAGAAATAAGAAGAAAACAAAGGAAGAAAATAAATAAATGAAGAGACAAGAAAGCACAACAAAAAACCAATAAAAATAAAATAAACACACACAAAAAATAGTTTATCATAATGTGAGTGCAGTTTGAAAATAATTGTTTAGGCACATGTAGTAGAGGTGCTACTTTCTACAATAATGTAATAATAAAAAGGACACAAAGTTGTTTCCAAGTGATAGGGAAACAACACAGAAGAAAAATGGGGGAAAGAGAAGAAAAGGAATGGGATGGCTGAGCTAAATCTAGATTTATAAGACAAGTGGACTCTACCTACATAGTTCCATAGACATGAGGCCCAACATAAACTTCAGGGCAAATGTAATTCTCCTAGAAAATGAGATAGAATAAAATTGATGATAAGAAAACATGATTAATGTTGTAGAGTACGTATGAGAAATGGACCTCACAAAATGGTGAGAGCATTCAAACTAGAATGATCTTACAAAATGGCAAGTGTGTGGGGAAATTACTTACAAAATAGAAAGAGTGTGGGATCAGAATGTAAAAAAATGTGAGACAATGTTTTTGTTCTTTTTATGGATCATTTTCTAATGTTTTTGTGTTTTTGGGATAAAATATGTACAAAATATTTAGGGAACTACCTAGCTAAGGAGATGCACATCCATAGGTAAGATTTTAAACAATAACTAAAGCTGACTATAATGGCACATGCTCAAAAATTGGTAAGAATAAGGTCTTGTTAAGGCAATAATGTCTATCAAATAACAACCAAATAATAGAACTATATGTAGAAAGAAATATCTTTGAAGAACCATCCCACAAGTAATAATCCTGAATGAATGAATCTATGTTTACTCATCTATAAGAAGAAGCTGTAAAATACTATCCATGTTGAACTACTTTGTAGAAATGTCATTGAATGTGTTCATAATGCCTATGAGTCATAATTAGGATCATACTTAGTCAAGGGATAAAAGATGTCCAAGTTACAACAACCTAGGAATGAAAAGAATATTATTCTCAAAGAGAATGGTCCATAATGAATATGGTCCAAAAGAAGATGGTCCAAGGTGGGATAAAATGTGTTTAGAGTGCCAACAGTCCAAAACTTTCACTTTCCAGAGTCATGAAAAGAATATGGGTCTTGAAAGAATGGTCTAGGGTAGGTCAAAACAAAGAATATATTCCATCATGAGACGGTCTAGGATATAATGTTAGGATAAAATACTTTAGCATAAGTTGCCCCCAAGTGAGGGGTCTTGTAGACAATGGTTTAAATGGATATCAAGCATAAAACCTCTTAAGATGCATAATGTTCATGGGATCTAGAAGTTCTTCACCATTTGGAGTAGCCAGTTGGTATGCCTCTGATCCATAATTTGCCATGATAACATATGGCCCCAACCAATTAGGTTGAAACTTTTTTTTTTTTTTGTGTTCACCATTTGTGTTCTTCTAGTTCTATTTTAAGACCAAATCACCAATACTAAACACCTAAGGGATAATGCACTTATTATAGCTTCTTTACAATCTATTTTGATAGACTTTCAAGTTTTATAAGGAAGCCAAATGCTTACCATCAATAATTTCTAGTTATTTCAACCTTGAGACTCTACATTCCTCATCATCTTCAATATTCTCCAAATAAAATCACAATTAAGGCAACTAGATCTCAATTGAGATAATAGATTCTGTACCATATATAAGGGAGTATAGAGTGGCTCATATAGGGGTTCGATGACTAGTTTGATAAGATCAAAGGGTAATAAATATTTTTGAGTGCCAATTATGACCAATGTCATTGATAATCTTCTTTAAAATGGCTACAATGGTTTGTTTGATGCCTTAACTTATCTATTGCCTTATGGGTTATATGGTGTGAATTTTTTGTGCTTGATTTTAAATTTTTCACAAAGGTATTTTACATATTTGTTTACAAAATATCCACCATTATTAGATATAATGTATTCTAGGATGCCATATCTATAGATGATATGGTAATGAATGAATTTGGCTATCTACTTCCTGGTAACATAAGTGAGAGGAATGGCCTCACTGCACTTAGTAATGTACTCAGTATTAGTCAAAATATGCTTATGTCCATCAGAAGATGTTGGGTTTATTTTCCTAATGAGATCAAGGCCCTAAGTAGAAAATGGCCATGGTGTTATGATTAGCTGTAGTGGTAAGGAAAGAATGTGTATCAAATTTCCATGTTGTTGATGAAGAACACACTTCTTTACATAATTACAAGCATTTGTCTCTATGTTTGGCCAATAATAACCTATTCTGAGGAGTTTTTTTAGCTAAGATTACACTATTTGTGTGGGTCCCCACATTCTTTCATGAACCTCCTTAAGCGCTAGCTTGGATGCTCTTGAATATAAATAATGAAGTAACATTCCATCATATCCTTTATGATAAAGCATGTTTCCAAGGAGGGTATAATGGGCTATATGGTGAAGGAAAAGTTTATGTTGGTTATTGGATAGGTCAGGTAGAAAAACATGATTATGGAAAAAATTATAATAATCCTAGTACTAAGGCAATTTAGGTGGGGGATTAGGACCAGTAATGGCACATACCCTTTTTGAATCTAGCAAAACATGTGTAGGCTAAAGAAGATTTTCAATGAGAAACTGATACTCTTTAGCATTACTATCAATTTGTATCATGTACCCAATTGTTTCCATTTCATTAGAATAATTGTTATTGGCCCTTGTTCTTGTTCAAACTATAGAGATTTAAAATGAACCTTGATATTACCATGATTTTCTTGTAAGGTACAATATTGTCATCTCTAGTTTGATATTACTCAGTGGTCTAATTGATAATCAATTGGGAATCACCATATACCATTAAGTGCTAAATATCCCACTATATGGCAAGATGAAGTCTTGAAATAATTGCCTCATACTCAACCATATTATTGGTATAATGAAAATTGATATGAAATGCTTTGGGAATCAAATCCCCTTGTGGCGTAATCAATAATATGCTAGATCCATATCCATGTGAGTGATGGAACCATCAAAATATAGTTTCCATTATTCAGGTTCATGCTACACTTCTTCCACTATCATGATAGAATCATTTGGAAAGTTGAATCTGAGTGGTTGAGTGTCTATAATAAGGGCTTCTACAAGTTTATTAGTAATAACTTGCCACTTAATAGCTTTCTGATTCTGATACTCAACATCAAACTCAATTAGGATCATGACCCATTTGGCCATGTGGCATGTGAGAGCTACTTTGGATAATAAAAATTTGAGAGGATCCACCTTAGTAATAACATTGATTTTATTATTTAGCATATAATGTCAAAATTTGGAAAGCGAATGCCATAACTAAATACACCTTCTCAATATGCATATAATTGTGTTCATAAGCCACCAATGTATGGATTAAATAATAAAATGCATGCTCTTTACCTTAATCATAATTTTGGGCCAAAAGTGCCCCCAGTGTATGCTCAATCATTAAAATGTAAAGAAGTAGTGGTTTTCTAAGTGTTGGTGGTCTCAAAGCTGGTAGGTTGGCCATATATGTTTTGAGCTTCACAAATGCTAATTGACACTCTTTATCTCATTGAAACATGACTCCTTTCTTCAAGAGATTTGTAAATAGATGTCACTTATTTACCAATTGAGAAATGAACTTATGAATAGACTAAATCTTTCTTTATAGGCTTCAGAGCTATTTAATATTTTAAGGTGGAGGCATTTCAAAAATAACCTTAACATTAACAAGGTCAAATTTGATCCCTCTTTGAGATAAAATAAACCCCAACAATTTTATTGAAGTGATGCCAAAGACATACTTATTAGGATTTATGTGGACTTTATATTCACAAAACCTCTCAAATATTCTCCATAGAATGTCAGGGTATCTAACACATAATCTTGATTTTGCTAGAATATCATCAACATAGTCCTCAATAATATCATGCATCATGTCATAGAAGATGATAGTCATGGCATACTAATAGGTAGCTCCAATATTCTTCACACCAAATGACATGACTTGATAATAGAATATTTCCCATAGAGTGTTGAATGTAGTCTTATGTTGATCTTCTTGGGCTATCTTGATTTGATTGTATCAAAAAATTCTATCCATGAGGGACAACATCTCATACCCAATAGTAGAATTGATGATCATGTCAATATCAGGTATAAGAAAATCATCTTTAGGGAATTCTCTATTGATATCTCTAAAATTAGTACAAATACATACACCCTATGGCTTTTTGCTGACTAGAACTATGTTTGATATCCATTCAAAATAGTTCAGTGGTCTAATGAAGCCTACTCCAAATAATTTCTCCAATTTAGTTTTTACTAATAGAGCGATGCATGGATGCATCTTCCTAAATTTATGTTTAACTATCTTGGCATCTAGATAAATAATAAGGTGATGCACAACCAAGTGAGGGTCTAAGCTAACATGTCTAAAATATGCCCATGCAAAAATATCAATAAAATCCATCAAAATGGATATAATGTGTTCACATTCCACATGAGTAAGGGAATCTCCAAGATAAACAATTTTTAGATCATCATATGTTCCCAAGTTCACTTTAACTATGTTTTCTACAAGGATCATACAACCATCTTCATGAATGGTAGGTAAGGTGTGATCATTATTAGCTTGTTCTAGTACAATTTCATGTTATTCTTCCTAGAGCTCTGGATAATGTGACAAATTTGAATCTTCCAAATTAGGTAATGGCCAACTAGCAAAAATCTCAGGAAAGTCAAGAGCAAGATGCTCAAAGACTTGTTGTTATCATGTGATGCTAGTACTGGCTATAGAAATATGAATTGATTGACCTTGAGCATCTTTTGGGGATGAGCAAAATTTCCCATCTAAGAATGCCAAAATAGGTTTTCATTCAAGGGCTTATCCTTATCTTTACTTTTTCACAAATCAATGAGTGTCTCAAAGAGGTTTTCACCTGAATATATCTATGTTTTATTTTTATTATGACCAAGAAAGTTTGCCTGCTTTTCAAAGTAGGCAAAAAGATCCAATGAAAAATCAAATCCTTGTTTATGATCACCAATGGGTAATCCATCTCGTAGGCCCATGTACTCTATAATTGATTTTTCATTCTAGAATTCATCAAGGCATATAACCAAATTTTGTTGGTCCCAATCAATGAGTTTAGGATGGAAAATGCATGTAAAACAATGAGGTGTTAAGATTGCAATGAAATTCAAATCAAATAAATTTAAGTCAACAAGCTTGTTAAAAAGGCTATAATGCGATGCTACATCATTGTCAAGAGTCTCATCACTAGTTGATTTAGAAGAATCACTATCAAAAGTCATGAGGTCACTCCCTAGTGGTATAAATTAGAAACCATGATTCAAATTAGGTACTCCAATTGATAAAGGTTCTAGGATTCCTTTCACTCATGGGCCAAGGCCTTTTCTTATATAATCAAAATTTTCCATGATCTGATTAGGGATAGAATATTTAGGATTCTAAAATTAATCAACAATGTCATTAGAATATAATCAGTCTCCTTCAGTGAAAGCCTCTCGATCCTATTTTGGAAAAGTAGTAGGTACAAATACCATAGGTGGTTTCCACTATTCTTTCTTATATTGATAGATCAAGTTGGGTCTATTTGGGATTTTATAAGGTTTGGGTTTACCAATGTTTGGGAAACTTTAGAAACTTAGCAACATGGAAGGCATCTTTAAGATGGTACAAGGAAATGCCCATGTCTTATATAACAACTTGTTTTGAAAGAGTTATGGGAAATGGATCAACCAAACTGGATGTAAGGTCATTAAGGTTAATATAATTGGATTTTTGTGTATGTAAAACTATTTCCTTATTCTTCTTTGTAATGAATTTAGATCCTAGACAATAGTCGTGAACTAGGAATTTGACTCAAGAGAGGGGGTTAGATCAAGTATTAGTTTAAAATGAAAATAACACACTAACAAGCATGACATATCTAGGCCTAGACACTAGGGAGAGCTTAGTAACAAAAATACATATGAAATAAACAACTAAAACATGAAATAAACCTTCCTTTACCTTCCTCAGAGATTCCAAATGGTTCATAGAGTGGCTTGGTTGGTTTGTGCATCAAAGAGTCTTCATCAATGGAGTTGTTTATCTCCTTCTCTCCTTGGCACCTTTGGATTGTGATGGCTTTAGATTGGTTCAATAATTTTACATAATAGCACTAATTTTATGAGGCTTTGGAATCATATGTGAATGGTAACTTTACACTATCCAAGCTTAAAATTATGGTTGTGAGGCCTTGTATTCATAGATTTTTCCATTTGATCAGAATGAACCTGAACCATCCATCTCAAGATGAAGATGTGTGGATAAGAATATATTATATTTTGGAGGCTAAAATCAATAAATTAACTCACAAATATTTGGGATAGAAAGGCCTTAAAAGGCATGAGAGGGCTTAATCAGATATTTGTGGCAATTATGGCTTATGGATGCCACCCCATAGAATCATGTCTTAGGTGAGACAATTATTCAATATAAATTTACATTAATGAAATATTAAACAAGTTTCATGAAATTTAACTTAAGCTCTTGATTCAAGTTAATTATTCTTAAACATGATTTATCAATTTTGGTGCAAATCTTAGCAATTGGTGAACAAATTAATCAAATTAGTCAAAATGTCATATTATTGGCTCAAAGTTTATCTAGATTAGAATTAGGATGTAATGTTAGATGAATTAGAACCTTTATCACATTTAGGATGTTGGTGATACAAAATAACAAGGGCACGCATCTCATACAAGAAATTTGGTAGAAAAGAGCAATCTAGAGCACCCAAGTGCAAAATTTTCATTTTGACTCGAAATGATTTGATCAAATTTAGTTGTCTTATAAAATGCATTGCCATATTTATGGATAAATTATCCAAAATTGGAACTTGTATATGAAAAATTCAACTCATTTAATGCACTTTTCATATTTTTAGCCCAAATTGTGAATTTTGGTAGAAATTGGTCTAAAGCCTAGTTGGAGGTTATTGGTGGCCAATTTTAGGTGTCTATAATTTTCCCCTATTTGGGAAGGTGTTTCAAGATATAGGCATAGTCAAGTATTCTAAAATAATGAAAAGGTCTTGTATGCCTACAACTTTAATGAAAATGGATGAACTATATGGTGCCCCCTCAAAGGAACGATTAACACAATTAGGTCGGCAAAAAGTCCCTCAAAAATAAAGAAGCAAAATGAGGGGACTAAAGAAAGGAAGACGATGGGGTGAGAACATAATGATTTTAAAAATAAATCAAAATCATTGAGAATGCAAGTGGGACAATTTACAATGGTTTGCCTAAAGGTAGTTATAAGCATTGTACCTTGATAGTGGTAATGTGGTATGATAACACAATGATTTACCCAAAGGTGGTTATAATCATTAAGAAGATAGAGATACCCCAGTTAGGACAAAAAAAAAAGATAAAAACATACCCCTGTTTGGGCAAAAATAACATAAATTTGGTGATAACACAATGATTTACCCGAAGATGGTTAGAATCAATGAGAAATGCAGGTGGGATGGTGTACAATGATTTGCCAAAAGGTGGTTATAATCATTGGACCTTGATTATGGTAAACATGATTGATTGGGTAATGATGATGATAAATTGACATAGAGGGTAATGATTAATTGGAACAACCTTCTAGTAGGGAGATGCTCATCCGAACTAACAAAGATTAAAATCATTTCATTGTGAATTACTCTATTTGGGATATGATTGGGATGTTGTCAAGGAGATGTTGATGCTTCCATTACTGAGTAGACTTATTTAAGCTAATTTTTATTATATCGCTATATGATAAGCATCATGATATAACACCATGAGGATTGGGCTAAAAGATGCATAAGGACTAACTCCTGTAATCCAATATTCAAGGGAAAATAATGCACTAATGATAAAAACAATGATGACAATGTAAATGTATGAATATGGATGTATTCAAATATAAGTTCATAAGGAATCACCTAATGAACACATATAGACTAAATCAAGTCCAAAATACTAAAAATAAATAAATAGGCACATAAATAACAAATAAATAAACAAGCAAAGAAACAAATAGAGAAACAAACAACAATTAGTCCTAATGTTAGTATAAATAACATGATGAACATTACCCCTAGAAAATAAGTGAAAACCTAACAAATAAACAAGATGGGGGGAAAATAGAAGAAAAGGAAGGGAATGGCCAAGTTTGCTCCATATGCACTAGGCAAGTGGACATTTCCTACATAGTTCTGTAAATGTAATATCCAACAAAAACTTTAGGATGAATGTAGTTTTCCCAATAAATGGGAAGAAAATGATAACTGATGAAAAAAACATAATGAATGTGATAAAATAATATGAATGGTTTTGTAAAATGGAAAGTGTGTGCGAGAAAAGGCCAAAAAGGATGGGGAAACTAAGTGACAAGTGATTTGGTTGTGACTTAGTAATGGTTGCCAAAATCCTTAAGGCAAAGAAGTGGCAATGTTTTTGGTTTTTTCTAACAATTTTACAAATGTTTTTGGAATTTTGGAATATCTCAAATCAATCGATAATGATGAGAGACTAAATGGTATAAACTTGAAAAATAATAAGATCATTGCTTAAGGTGATTGCAAATGGTGAGTGTATGGCTAGGTTACTCATAAAATGGTGAGAATGTGGTTGAGGGTGCTCACAAAATGGTGAGAGTGTCTCTTAGGTTACTTGAAAAATGAAAATAATGAATGGAAAGGGGGACTTTGGTGACCTCAACATGGATTAAGCATGACCTACATAGACTCAAGATGACCTCAAGTCATAGTAATTTTATTTACATAAAAGGCGGGGAGAAATATGACCAGGTCCCAACAAGTTCTCAAATCTAGAAAATGGCCAGTCAAATGGAAATAAAAATGGTAAGGTGATGTGGAAATTTATGATAAAAAATGTGGTCCCTAGTTTACCCATAGGTAGTTATAACTAGGATGTAACATATTAGATCAATAATACTAATTTTCCCATAGGTGGTTATAATTAGTAGTAAGACTGGTGAACACTAATTTTCCCCAGCAGGTGATATAATTAGGCTCAAATAAACAAAATTCATATAGGATGGAAAATGAAAGATATATTGCCATATAAAGTATCATACTACTTTCATATACTATTATTAAAACATAGGTTTGATAGATTAGTGAAACTAGATCAAAATCCTCTCACAAAAAGGTGTGAGAAGAACCAAAGAAACAAATATCAAAATAGAATAAGGTAGGATGGCTTAAAATAGGCTTAGGTCTATATAGGAATGGTATATTGATAGGATGATAAGATGATTTCTCCCAAGTGATGATTGAAATGGTTAGGATATGAGATAATGGAAAAAGGAATGGTAAATTAAAATTCCAATATGTGAACTAGGAATTTGACTCAAGAGAGGGGGTTGGATCAAGTGCTAGTTCAAAATGAAAATAACACACTAACAAGCATGATATATCTAGGCCTAGACTCTAGGGGTATATTAGTAAAAAAAAAATACATATGAAATAAATAACTAAAACATGAAGGAAACCTTCCTTTACCTTCCTTGGAGATTCTAAATTATTCATAGAGTGGCTTGCTCAGCTTGTGCATCAAAGAGTATTCATCAATGGAGTTGTTTGGCTCCTTCTCTCCTTGGAACATTTGGATTATGATGGATTTGGATTGTTTCAAAAATTTTACATAATAACACTAATTATATGAGGCTTTGGAATCATTTGTGCATGGTAATTTTACACTATCCTAGCTTAAAATTATGGTTGTGAGGCCTTATATTTATAAATTTTTCCATTTGATTAGAATGAACCTAAACTATCCATCTCAAGATGAATATGTGTGGCTAAGAATACTTTAAATTTTAGAGGATAAAATCAATATATGACCTAATAAATATTTGGGATAGAGAGGCATTATAGAGGCATGAGAGGGCTTAATCAAATATTTTTGGTAATTATGGCTTGTGGATGCCACCCCATAGAATGATGACTTATGTGATGCAGTTATTTAATATCAATTTCCATTAATGAAATATTCAACAAGTTCCATGGAAAATTAACTTAAGCTCTTGATTCAAATTAATTTGCCTTAAACATAATTTATCAATTTTGGTGCAAATCTTGGCAATTAGTGCACAAATTAGTGAAATTGGTCAAAATGTTGTATTATTGGCTCAAAAATTGATTAGATTGGAATTAGGATATGATTTTAGATGTGTTGGAACCATTATCCCATTTAGGATGTTTTCAACATAAAGTAACGAATGCACATGTCATGCAATAAATTTGGTAGAAAAGAGCAATCTAGAGCACCCAAGTACAAAATCATCATTTTAACTTGAAATGATCTGATCAAAGTTAGCTATCTTATAAAATGCATTGCCCAATTTAGGGATACATTGGCCAAAATTGGTACTTGTATGTGAAAAATTCAGCTCATTTAATACACTTTTAGTGTTCTTAGCCCAAATTGTGCATTTTAGTAGAAATTGGTCTGAAGCCTAGTTGGAGGTTATTGTTGGCTAGTTTTAGGTATCTACAATAGTTATACTTACAAAACTCAGCTTTTAGATGTTTGGAATACTGATAAATATATAGATAAATGGGAATAGTAACCTTGATCCCATCACTAAAAAACTTAAGGCACTTATGTAAGGTGGATGGAATGGCTTGTACTTCATGGATCCAAGGATGACCAAGAAGTATGTTATAGGGAAATTTAATATTCATAATATGTGATGAGAACATACGTAAAAATGATCAACAAATAAATGTTACTAAAAGACTCCTCGACATTATCATAAGCCTTTTTGGTGATCATCTTTGGCTAGATATCTTTCACGGTATAGCCCAATATTTGTTTCATTTTGTGGGACACAATGTTCAGCCCTAAACCATTATCTATAAGAACCTACTTGATCTTCTAGTTTTTAATGACTACCTCAATATACAATGGGTTGTTAAAGATTGGACCTAGAATGGACATGAATTTTTGATCAAATGTGAGCTATCTCAGTGAAGACAAATGTCCCATAAGTGTTTAGAACTGTTTAGGATATATATCATTGGGAATAAAGGATTGTTTAAAAAGGTTATTTAAAATAGTTCTATGGAATTTAAATGTATGCAAGAGATCCAAAATGGACATTTGCATAGGGGTTTTACTTAGTTGGTTTGATAGACTATAAATATTTTCAGTATTTTGATGAGATGGTTTAGCCTTGGCTAGCACAATATTCAGCTTTGGATCCAAAGGCACAATGTTCATATTGGGTTCAATAAAAAAAGAGGGAAAAGGGCCCTGGAGAGTAACTCACGAGCATCTAGTTATGATTGCACAATATAGAGGTGGAAAGAAGTTGTTATAATTAGAAGATGAAGGTGAAGGGCCTTGAAGGGTGACTCATGGGCATCTAATTGCATTGGAGTAATTTTGATTTAATGAGGATCCATTATAATTAGAAGAAGGATGGGGTCTAGAAATAGTAAACCATGTAAATGATGGCAAAATAGAATTATGAGAACTCAATATGGTGTTACTAGAGGGAGAGGGTGTTGAACTTATAATAATGGGTCTAGTATTATGAGGAGTACAGGATGATTCACAGGTTTTAATAGTAATGGTGGTAATGTGGGTTATATAAATGCATCCCATGGTATTTTTATAGTCATAAGTCATGTTATTATAACCCAGGTTATTATCATCTGTATTATGATCTTAATTATGATCATGCTAATTATGATTTTGACCTTGAGTATGATTCTACTATTGATTTTGTCCTCGGTTCTAATTTTTCCTTGGTGGTTTTTGATTATGTTGAGGAAATGGATCTTGGTAGATTCCCCTATCTTGATTAGTGCCCTATGGAGCAAGATTGATCTGAACTTCACCACTCTTAATAAAATATTAAATAAGGTGTCATAATTAGATGCAATGATAAGCACTGTGACCAAAAAAATTATGGAAGTTACAAAATTTGTTTTCCTTATACCAATATAGCTTAGGATGATTTGTAGGAAATGGCCTTATTATAGACCATATAATCAGGTTCACTACTATGAGCTTTTCAAAAACTACCTCAATAGGCTCTCCCGATTTGCTAAAGACTTTGAATTGATTTTGAATAATCTTTTATGGAGGGACTCTTTACAAATTAGCTAGTGGATTAGGTGGAAATAATTACATATTTGGATTTGGTAGGTCTTGTACCATTTGTATGCATCTTGATTTAATCACACCATTTCCAACCATGTTCTTGTTCTTGTTGAAAACCTTGTGTTTCTCTGTTATAGCTATTTGACTAGGAGATTGGGTCTAATTTAAAATTTGACCATGTGAGTAAATATAGATAAGACCTTTTATAATAAGAACCTTCTCAATATGTACACCTTTTTTTATAATTTACTTGAAAGTGTTTTCATAAGCAAGTTGCAGATTGTGTGCCACCTCAAGGTGTAGGTTTTGTTAAAAAAAATTGGCAACTATTTTTGTGGAAAATTATGTTGAAAGTGACTATCTAATGCCCTCCACCTCTTTAGATATGCTACAAAGATTTCTCCATCAAGTTGTTTGGCTTTACATAAGTATACAACAATCAATTCATGTTCAATGTTGTATGAGAAGAGGTTGACAAACTTTTTAGATAGATCGTTCCAATCCACAACTAATCCTTTGGGTAACTTAATAAGCTAGTCTAAAGCTTGGCTTGCTAAAATTCATAAAACCAATCAAAGAAAGAACACACTAATATAATCTACCTCTTAGCATAACACAAAAAATTCTTGAATTTGTTTAGAAGGTCACCATTTCCTTTGTATTTGTTAGATTTGGGTGTCTCAAAATGAGGTGTAAAATAGACTTGGAGAATGCTCAAATCAAATGGATATGGATATATCTCATCAAATTTGTACTTCTTGATTTTATTTCCTATCTCTAATTTTGACACAATCTCTTTCATGGATTTCCACTCTTGCATCTTCGGTGTATTGTTGGGTAGAATATAAGTTTTTTGTGGTGGTATGTGCCTATGTTGCATGTATTTGTTAGGGATATACACCTTACAATGGGTAAATTTATTTTGGTTCACTCCTTGAGTCAAGTAAGTAAGATATTGATTTTTGGGTTGATTAACATTCCCTAAAGTCATCTATCTTGAATTATACATGTTCTATTGATTTTGGGGAGTCTGTGGTCTATTCACCAAAGTACATATTGGTTGAGACAAAACTAGCCAATTTTTTTTGACAATTTCTTCAATACACACTAAATGTTTTGGTTCTTGGTTCTGTAAAGGGACAAGAGGTTCTTGATGATTGAAAAATGTACACTCTGTGTCTAAAAAATCATGTTGCATTTTCTCTTAGGACTTAGGTTGTTCATTTGAGACAATCTGATCCATTGTTATTGTATTCTCAACCAAAATTACATTGGTTTAATAACATTCCCTTATCCCTTGGAAGCATCATTATGTATCAACGTATCAACTAAAGAGTTAGTTAAGTCAGTGATAAATTGGTGTGCATATTGTTGACTTATCTTTTTAATATTGATAACAAGATCTTGATCAGTTAGTTTTGACTCTACAATCACTTCTTTCCCTTTAACATAAGAAGTAATATTTGTTTTTGTAATGTTATCAAGGAATTATTATCATTGTTCTTCTTCTACCCTAACCAATGTGTGTAATTATTCCATAAGAAAGTCTGAGGGTATCCTAGCACCAAATTTGATCAACCTTAGGAGGGATTCATCCTTATCCTCTTGGGGTTGATATTCAAGATAATCCTCCTTGGATCCTATAATCATGGGAATGTCCTCAAACACCATGAAATTGTCTTGACCATCATAAAAGTGCTCCTCCTCATAGCTAGGGCCATAAGAGACCCTACTATGAGTCTACTTTTGAGTCATGTTTAAAAGGTTTTTATCTACATTTGACAATATTTGGAAAATATTTTTCAAACATTTAAATAAGGTATATGTTTTGAATATTTTTTAAACAAGTGACAAGGTAACAAAGAGACTATAATAAAAAGGAGGTGGTATAGTACCACATAATTAGAATAACTTTTTCATGAAATTACTCAACCTTGGGTAGGGTTGAAATCATATAAATTGGAAGACAATATGATAACTCAAAAACCTAAGTGTAAACTAGTACACCAAATGTAGGTTTAGAGATACATCAATACTATAAAAGCTAGTTCAATTTTGATGAGTTGCTACTATAAAATTAGAAGAAAGCCCTTCAGATTCAAAAGGTGATAACGAGAACTAAGAAAATCAAGATGTGAAAACATCAATAATTCTTAAGTATAAAATTAAAACCAAATAGGCATCACACTTTTACCACATGGTAAAATAAGGTAGAATAAGATGTGTTCTAGAACTTAGAGCATAAGCGACACACAAGATGACATAAGTTCACAATGATCAAATGATAACAAGTCTATAAATGACCTTTAATTCAAATGGGAAATTGAACCCAATTTAAGTCAAACCAAGTGTAAATGGTAAAACCAATTAACACACTGATATAGAATTTATAAAGGTGCAATTATGAATTTGAATTATCAATGAAGGTCTTAAAGATTTTTGGAAAATGGTTTAGACTTAAATGGGTAACATAACTACGCTTCTTAGATAAAAGACAAACATAATGTTTAAGATGAGAATTTGAAAAAGGCAAAAGATGATTTGGATTTAACCTGTGTAATGCATCCTTGTTTAAGAAGTGGTGGATAACAAATTTGTTTGGTTATGACATGTTTTGTTTACAAAAAAAATTTAGACTCAAATCAAGACCAAGAAAGTAAATGAAAAGACTAAATATAACTAAGTAAATTGTCCTAAGCACTAAACATACAAGGTTGCATCGTATTATTTAAATCCATCTATATATGTGCTCTTGGGAGGATTTTAATTGTTAATCCAAAAAAATAAAAGTGCATGAAGTAAAAGGGTCTTTACACCCCCCTTCTCCCATGATATTTTGTGATGACATGGACCTTCAAGTTACTCACCCTGCATTAACAATATGTTTGTGACAGGTGGGGTTGTTCTAAAACTTAGATTTTTGATCATCTAGATGGTCCCAAGCATGGTTAATGCTATAGATGCCTCATGTAAATTGAGTTCATATCAATTATCTTACTATGAAAGGGTATATTCTTTTTCATAGTGATTCCATCCTATTGGAGGTCTATATTGCACCCTAGCTGGAAGTAGGAGTGTTTAGGTTCTACTTCCAAATCTACCTCAACATGGGACTGACCCTACGTTACGAAATCTTATAATAGGGTCAAAAATCTAGGGGTTTTAATGAGGATATCTCCTATGATGAATCAATTATCTCATTTACACACTAATAAAACCTACTAATGACTAAGGAAAATGGAGAGAGGGATAACACAAAAAGGAAACCTAAGCTAATAATGGTGATGTAACTAAATGATGGTTGATCCACCTTATTTGAAATATTAAACACTATTGAAACAAGTAAAATATTAGATCTAGGGCTCAAAATATTTGTCATACATCAGTATTTCATGTAGAGGTTCACCAAATGACTATAATTTGAGGGAAATGATATAGAGGTCTAATGTAAGACACTAACCAGTCAAAGTATCCATAGTGGTCTCCAATCAAAAGATATATAACACTAAACATGACTTGAGTAACAAGATCAACTAGTAACTAGGTGTGATTAGTACTTGAAAAGGGAGAGGATTTTACCACATATGCAAATCTGACATGTACACACTATACCATAACAATGAAACCTAAAAGTATTCTTGTATTCATCTCAAGAGGTTACAATTACAAGTTACATCTTGGTAGAGTTTAGTCATGCCCAAGAGAGGGATTAGAGGGATGATTTTTAGGCTCAAAAGCCTCTATATATAGGAAAAGGGATAAAGAGAGATGAGAACTTGCATTGGAGATCGGATAAGGGGTCCTTGTCATCAAGAAGTGTGATGATAATTCATTGGTTCCTTTTGTATGCCTACCTTCTTCCAAAAAACTAACCATTATAAACAAGCTAACCTTCACTTAATTTAATAGTCCTTAATCTCCTTTTATTGGATGAGAGATCCTAGTAAAAGATAAGGATTTGTTATGCATGGTGACAAAGTCTGTTTGAATAAAATCAATGCCTTTAATTGCTTCTTCAAATACTAGCTCGCCACCTTGGGACCCTAAGTCCACTTAACATGTTCATAAGGATCAAATCCTTGAATCCTAAAACTGATAGTGCCATGCTATGAATGTTGGTTTATCAAGCTATGACTATGTTTGAAGGATGAGAAACCCCCAACATATCTCATTAATCTACCCTTACATGGGAAACTGAACTAGGGTCCACTATAAATGAAAACCAATCCAAATTATTGCTTTTCTTATAGTTTTAATCAATAAAATAAGTTCATCAAGTACATGTTCTTAATTTGACAATAAACTACCACCCCCTTGGTCTATATTAGGTCTAAAAGACCTATTTTACCTCCATGAAGTTCTATTAGTAATGCTTGGTCCCATTTCATCATTTAAATTATTAACCCTTTATCTATATTAGGTCTAAAAGACCTATTTTGTCCTTATGGAGTTTTAATGGTGATACTAAACCTTGTAATGCCCATTTGGTTTAACCTAGATTGAGCTTCAGCTAGGTTCCTTCATCTTTACCTTTCCTAGGTCTAATAATGCTCTATTGACTTTCATTAAAATGACTCAGGATCACCCTTTACTTATTGGCTATTGATATCTAATTCAATTTGTCAACATTTTAACCTATCCATGCACCATTGATCTTCATGGTATGAGATAACATGAGACCTTGGATCTATCCTTGACTTATCAACTTTATTTGAGCTGGTACCACTTGGCAGTCCCACATTTGCACTTAGGATCTACTGTTAGTTTACTGCTATATGCACTTATGCCATGTGGTGTCCTCTAAGCTCTTTGACCTTTTAACTTTCTTTCACACTATCATATCAAGATGTATGAGTAAGTGCTAGCCATAGATATTATTGGGACCACTCTTTTATTAGTTGATTATGCATCATCGAATATTGGATTGATGAACCTATATTATTGGATCATGTCCAACTTGTAGCTTTTTAAGGGCTTTTAACCCAGGGATATTTTGACTTGTTTGACTCTAGTATGAACTATTATATCTCATGTGTTAGTATGAAATATTATATGGACTATTAGATCTTGATCAAATTTAAAACCATTAAGGACCTTTTGAACCCAAATAGTTACTTTATGGATATTAAACTTGACACTTGTGTGAATGTCTTATGTTGTAGGTCCATCTTTGAATCTCCATAACTCAAGCTAAAAATCTCATGCGGGCATGAAAATTTTAGAGCATGTTATTGACATGAATAACTTTGATTGTGCATGATCCACTATTTTTGTAAGGCTTTCTAAGCATATTTATAAAATGTGTAGGTACACTAGTCTATTTATTCCTAAAAGACATCTTGGTGATAGTTTGGTCCTTAAACTTGCATAATTTATCTTTTGAACATTTTTCAAGGTTATGATGAATTTATTAATATTTGTTCAACCTAGTCCATACTCTTGAATGCTTAAAACAAATGAGAACTTGTTTAGTCTTCTTCATTTTGAAATCTTAAATCTATTTCTAATCTTTTGATCCACTAATTCATCAAATCATGCAAAAGCTTCATATGTGGGTCAAAATTTATAAACATCTTTGAGGAATCACAAGGGTTGCATACCTATCTATGGAAGATAATCTAGACTACATTGCCTTATCTAGTTCATTAGGCATGGTGTCTCTTTATTGGCTCAATAAAAAGACCTAAAGCTAAGACTAGCTACCATTCTTTCTCTAACCTCTTTTGAAACAATATAAAGACCAAAAGGATAAAAATAAAATAGAGTGCCCAAGGCACTTATTTAAGGGAAACTAACCTAAAAAAAATAAGGATAATAAACAAATGTGCTAAGAACTACACTTGCAAGAAATTATAAGAAATACCTCATATATATAACTTAAAACTAAATGTACCTTTCCTCCTAGATCAAAAAGAAAGTTTGATAATATTCTTACATCATGGAATGAGGAATGGGATGAGGCATACAACTCCTTGACCCTTAGCCTTCATTCCTTCTTCTTCTTTGTTACAATTATCAGTTTCTTTAGCATGATGTTCAATGAGAACCAAACAACTCCAAATAGGTCAGCTATGTTTTTTTAGACAATCTCAACTTATTCATATGGCTCCTCAACTATGACCTATAATGATGATACATTAAGACATACCTCTTTGGTTTCCATGGTGTTCTCAATAAGATTGGGCTCTTTTTTGGCTGCAAGTTATTCAAACTCATCATAGAGCTTTGCATAGTCTACCCAATCCTAGTCATTATCCTCCATGGAAGATTATTTGTCCACCTTCTCAAGCACTTGACCCTTTTCAATAAGGGAGATCTCAATCTCATCCATGTCCTCCATTTGTACTAATCTCTCATTAAGACCAGCCTTCTCATTCTTCTTGGGCATCCTTAGTGTAACACTATCTTCATGGAGCTCCAAAACATTAATTAAAAACTCAAATGAAGATTTAACTTGTATTATGTCATTATCCAATCCTACTATGTTAATTTCATCAATATCACTCATGAAATCATGGTACAACTACTGCCAATGGTCTTCTTATTCAAGAATGCTCTCTACCTCAATAATGGTTCTATGTGAGTTGTATTCATGACTACCTCCCATAGAAAAATGAGCTTGTACTTAATCTATATCAACTACCACAAGGCCTTGATAAAACTCTTGATTTTAGGTAACTGATATGCACATTTGAGACTTCTTCCTATTGGATCCCATCTCCAACTTGTACTTGCTCTTGTAACTCATCTTCTTTGGCATCATGAAAGATTGAAACATTCTTTCTCTTTCCAAGTGGTGTCCCAATTATTATCTCCTTCTTTTAATATAATAATTAATCATTATTAGTTATGAGTTAAATATGGAGTTCACTACTTACCTCTTCAAGAAGTGGCATAGGATATTCTTGGGATGAATCCAAGAGAGATGACATATATTTGTCTTTGATATTCATGTCCTCCTCCTCCTCTTGCATACTAATTTGGATGGTTTTTCAAGAGGGAAAGGAATTATATTATTGAGGAGGGAGGGATGGGGGTTGAGTAGCTTTAGATTTTATTAATTGCATGATTTTTTTCCAAGATGGAAAAGATAGAGGTCTTTATCTAGCCTTCTAATTTTGGTTCTCCTCCTCTTTCCTTATCTTCAACTCCAACTCTTTTTTTTGCCTCTCTCTATATTATCTTGTAATAACTTCTCTTTAAGGTGGTTAGTGGCTTCATGAAGATAAGGAACATAAGAAGACTCTTGAGGAGGGATGAGAGAGGTTTGTATAGGTTTATATCCTCCTTTAACTTAGGATTTCAAAACTAGATTTGTCTTACTTTACCCACTCCATTAGTTCACCACTTGATTCTAGCTTGGAAACTTGAAGAATTTATTAAGGGGTTCTTGAGGAAGAATGGAGTCTTGGACCTCAATAATAGGTTGTTTCATAATAATCTCCTTCTTTCTTTGATAGCTCTCCTAGATAGATTTCCAAGAAGGAAAGGTCTAAGGAACATATGAAGAACTTGACATACTCAAAGGGGTACTTAGAATGGTCTATTGGGGAAGAATTGGTGGCACATAAGAAGGTTGAGGTGGTGTAAATATAGGCACATGATATTGGTGAGGTTGGACCTGCTATTCCTTAAGGCCTTTTAGCTTATCCTCAATGCTCTGAATGTAACCACCTACATCTATCATCTCACCTATGAGATTGTTCCAATTTTCTCACTCAATAGGTGTCCATCTTTATTTTACTTGATTTAATGACTCTCTTTAATGAAGAATTAGGTGAGTAAGGACATATTGGCCATAATACTCTTATGAGCACAATTATAGTGCATACTTGTCAAGACTCACTAAAGTTATCTTAAGTGATGGTATGGATGGATCATGATAGGGTTGATGAGGAGTAGTATTATGATGGGCTTTCTATCCATATGGAGGATTAGGGTAATACTCTTGCATATATGACTAATATTGGTCCCCATATTTATAGTGAGGATTATAAGGAAGGTAAGAGCCATTTCCTTGATAATAAGGATCATGAAAAATTGACAAGGCTCCTCATAACTTTAATATGAATTTTTTTAAGGTTGATGAAGCTCATATGGGTCATGAAGGTCATACTAAGACTAATGATAAGGAGTTGAATGATAGGGATATTCACCATAGATGCCCATATTAACCTCATATGTGAAATGAGATGCTAAAGTTGATTAAAATCTTCAATGAGACATACCTAATCTACTCATAATCAGAAGCTTTGATTTAGAGTCACCATTGGTGCTAACTGGTTGCTTCTAAAAGCTGATCAAAGGAAAGAGACACCAATATATTCTCACTCTTTTAGACCTTAGTCCTATTGGGCATGCTATAACTATTGGATGTCTAGATTACACCCTAGCTAGAAGTAGGAGTGTTCAAGTTCTACTTCCAAATCTAGTTTAACATGCGACTAACCCCAAGATGTGGGTATCCTATAATGGGGTCAAAACTCTAGGGTTTTTAATGAGGTTAGCTCCTTTAATGCATCATTTAGCTCATTTTCACACTACTAAAACTATTAATGACCAAGGAAAAGGGAGAGGGGGATAACATGAAAAGGAAACCTAAGATAACAATGGTGATGTACCTATAATATGGCTGATCCACCCTATTTAAACTCTAAAACACTAATGAAACAAGTAAAAGACTAGATTTAGAACTCCAAATATCTATCATATATCAGTATTTCATGTAGAGGTTCACCAAATGACCTGAAGCTAAGGGAAGTGATAGAGAGGTCTAATACAAGACACTAACTAATCAAATTATCCATATGTGGGCTCTAATCAAAAGATATAAAACACTAAACATGACCTGCATAACAAGATCAACTAGTAACTAGGTGAGATCAAGACTTGATAAGGGAAAGGCTTCTACCACATATGTAAATCTAACATGTACACACTATACTAAAACAATGAAACCTAAAATTAGTCTTGTATTCATCTCAAGAGGCTACAATTAAAAGATTTATCTTGGTATAGTTTAGTCATGCCCAAGAGAAGGATCAAAGGGATGATTTTTAAGGCTCAAAAGCCTCTATATATAGTAGAAAGGGAGAAAAAGAGATGGGAACTTACATTGGAGAGTGGAGAAGGGGTCCTAGTCATCAATAAGTGTGATGATAGTTCATTGGTTCCTTTTGTATGCCTACCTTCTTTCAACAAGCTAACCCTTATCAATAAGCTAACCTTCACTTACTCCAATACTCAAGATCCTTTTATTGGTTGAGAGATTGCATTAGAAGATAAGGGTTTGTTATGCATGGTGAAAAATTCTATTTAAATGGAATAAATGCCTTTAATTGTTTCTTCAACTATCAATTAACCACCTTGGGACCCTAATTCCACTTGACATGTTCATAAGGATCAAATCCTTGAATCCTTAAATTTGACATTGACATGCTATGAATGATGGTTTATCAAGCTATGACTATGTTTAAAGGATGAGAAGCCCCCATCATATCTCATTTATCTTCTTCTACATGGGAAACTAAACTTGGGTCCACTATACATGAAAACCAATTGAAATTATTCATTTTCCTATAGGTTTAATCAATAAAATATGTTCATTAGGTACATGTTCTTGATTTGACAATAAGCTACCACCCCTTTGTCTATATTAGGTCTAAAAGACCTATTTTACCTCCATGGCACTCTGTTGGTAGTAATTGATCCTATTTAATCATTCAAACTATTGACATTTTATCTATATTAAGTTTGAAAGACCTATTTTATCCCTATGGAGCTTTAATGGTGATGCTAGACCTTACAATGTCTATATGGTTTAGCTCAGACTAAGCTTGAGCTAGGTTCCTTCATCTTTACCTTTCCCAAGTCTAAGAATGCTTTATCAAATTTCATTAAAATTTCTTCGACTCACCCTTTGCTTACTGACTATTGATATCTAACTCAACTTGTTGACATTTTGACCTATTTACACACCATTGATCTTCATGGTATGAGCTAATGTGACCCCTTGGATCTGTCTTTGACTTATCAACTCTATTTAAGATGGTACCACTTAGAAACCTTGTATTTATACTCAAGATCCATTATCAGTATGTTGATTTACATATTTATGCCACGTGGTTTCCTCTAAGCTCCTTGACCTTTTGACTTTTTTGTGCACTATCAGATCAAGATGTATGAGTGAGCACTAGCCATAGATATTATTAGGCCCACTCTTCTATTTATTGATATTGTGCCATCAAATCTTGGCTCAATGAACCCACACCATTGGATCATGTCTAACTTGTAGCTCTTTAAGGGATTTTAACTTGGGTACCTTTTGACTTGTTTGACTCTAACATGAACCATTAGATCTCATGTGTCAGTATGTGATCTCACACAGACCATTAGATCTCAATCAACTTTAAACTTATTAAGGACTTTTAAAACCCAATGGTTGCTTTATGGATCTTAAACTTGACACTTGCATGAATGTTTTATGATATAGGTCCATCTTTGAAGTTCCATAACTCAATCTAGAAAGTGTAGACATGAAACTTGCAAAGCATGTTCTTAACATGAAGAAATTTAATTGCACATGATCCACTGGTCATGCAAGGCTTTGTGAGAATATTTATAAAGTGTGTAGGTACACTAGTCTATTTATTCCTAGAAGACATCTTGGTGATAGTCTAGTCCTTAAACTTGCACAATTCATCTTTTGAACATTTTTCAAGGTTATGATGAATTTCTTAAGATTTGTGTAGCCTGGTCCATTCTCCTAAATGCTCAAAACATATGAAAACCTTCTTGGTCTTCTTCATTTCATAATATTAGACTTGTTTCTAAGACTTTGATCCATTGCTTCATTAAATCATGTAAAAGCTTCATATGTGGGCAAAAGTGGCCAACAATCCCCTAGTTAACTAGACCTAACTCAGGTTTTTATTATGAAAAGAGAGGTTAGATACTCAACCCCCTGGATCTCATAGTATGTATACCCTAATTTATATACCCCACTATGGAATAGGGTTGAAACAATGCTAGGAGATAAAACTCTAGGTCAAAGCTTCCCTAAAGAACTTATGAAGAGGCTATGAACCCCCCTCCACACAATAATTTGCATAAAATAAATGATCTAAATTAAAATAATGTAGAGGTTATTTTTATATCAACAAAAGCATACACATTTTGGGGAGAGCCTAAACAACTTTCTTTTCACACCTTAGACAAAGGTACAATCACAATGAAAAGGCACTTTTAGTCACCCAAATTACCTAAAGGGGATGGGGAAGAGCATACATACACTCTTCATTTTGATCAAAGAATAAACAATTAATATATGATTTAGGATAAAACAACACACTTTTTAAAAGCTTAAAATTTAAGTAATTGTAAGTTTTAAGTAACAAATTGAAATGTTGAGTGAAATTCTTGGCCCCTTTGACCTTAGTTTGAAAAAACATTTTTAAAACTTCACAAAACAATTAAACAAACCATCTAAGTTCCTTTTAAACACCAAATGGAAGGTTCAAGACTTAAATCATGCTCCAATTTTGTCACTTTTCCACATGGGACTTGCAAAGGTTAGAGAGTTTCCCCTGCTTTAAAGCACAATTGATAATGAAACAAGCAAGTTTTAGAAACTAGCTCTTGGGTTATCTATTTTTTATACATAGAGACCGACATCAATCAATAGTGATCGATGCCAGTTATAGCAAGACTAATGTTGGTCATCAAAGAGCTGATGCCAGTTGAAAATGACCAATAAAGGTCACCTATGAACTTTTAGGCAAAAAATATTTTTGACAAAAACACTTGTTAGCCCAAGGTTAGAATAAAATCTCCATAAAAGACCTAGATCATGCAAATATATGTTCAGATAGAGACTTATAAACCAAAATAAAAAACTATAATTTTGAGAAATTCTCTAAAACACAAAAATTTAACCATGTTTTCCCTTGTAACCTAATCGATGTTGATTAGCTAGGACCAATGCCAATTATATAGAATTGACGTCGGTCACTGTGTGATTGGTGTATCTATAAAAAATGTCAAAAATGGGAAAATGAAACTAAAAATTGCTCCTAAAGGATTTTTAATGACTTTGAAGGAAATCTAAGATTACCAAAGTGTCTTCCTTGCTTAAATGGGCTACACAATCCCATTGAGTATACTAAGATGTAGACATGGATTATAAAGATGGTTAGATCAAGTATTTATCATGAAATCTCAAGAAAAATCCATAAAAACTAACAAACTAAGCCAACCTATTCAAATAGGGTTTGCAAATGATAATTAAGAGAAAATGAAAGAAAACACATATACATTACCTTCCCAAGAGTATCCCAATATCCAAATGAGGCTTAAAACATGATTTTACCCTTGATTTGGTACTCAAGTCTTCAACATGATGCACTGCAAAGCTCCTCCATCATCTCTTTCTCACCAATGAAACTAGGCTCATGATATGAAATCAATGTTATGCCTAACAATGAAGTTATTCTATTATAAATTAAGCATAATAAACTACACACACAAATGGCATGTGGAGTGAATTATACATTATAAGTTACACAAATGAAAATTAATCAAAGTGGTCTTGGCCCTTCTATTTGTATATTTTACAAATTGCTCAAGATCAACCATGGTCGTCCATCTTGAGATCAAGATGTGTGTCCATGAATTAATCCAATATTGCACAATCAATCCATAAATACCCTCATAAATATTTGGAAGAAAGGGTTATTAAAGAGGCATGGGAGGCCATAAGCTTGATATTTATTACATTTATGGCTTATGAATGCCACTCTATAAATGACCTCATTTGATGATGCAAATAATAGGAATCAATTTCCAATAAAGAAATATTCAATAACTTCCAAGGAATTCTTAAGCTCATAATTTGGTTTAATTTTCCTTAGTAAGATTAATCAAAATTAAGCAATTCTCTGGAAATTGGTTGCACTCAATTAATCAAACCAGTCAAAATGTCACATTATTGGGTCATAATTTGACTAGAGAGGAATTAGAAGGTGATGTTAGTTGCGTATGGACTACCATCCCATTTAAGATGTTGTCAACAAAAAATAACACATGCACGTGTCATGTGCTTCTGAATTAGAAGAAAAGAGTGATCTAATGCACAAAAATGCACTTTTGTCATTTTGACTTGTAATAATTTGAGAAAATTTAAGAATCACATAAAATTCATTACCCCATTTTTAGATACATTATCCTAAATTGGCACTTGTATATGACAAGCTCTAACCATTTAGCACTTTCAAGTGATTTTGGCCTAAATTTGTGCATTTTCACAAATTTTCACTAAGATCGACAATTTCAACACTATGGTGTTAGTAATTGGATGCATACACTAGTAAAATTTTATAATGACTCTAAACTATATAAAACCTTTGACATGCTTGACAATACCAAGACCTTATAAATGACCCCTAGGACTAGACAAGTACATGTGAGACCAAACTTTGGACCATGTTAAGAAATGACTAATGTGACCATATGAAGACTATTTATGACCATTTATAACCATGAAAAAAACACATAAAAGTTTTGATAATCCCATGAAAAGTTTCAACTTAGAGGTGTTGATCAATTTTGACTTGAGGTCAAAATTTGGTCAATAAATTAGAGATTCATAGGGGTAGTATGCCTATTATACTAAACGGACTAGTAGCCTTGTCCTTTAATTGGAAAATGGAGTCATTTATACTCATATTTAGACCAGACCAAACCTTGATCATGACAAAATAAATCTATTTGACCTCCAAACCACACAAAACAAAGATAACACACACAAATCAAAGAAAACAAACACACACATGTGCTAGCTAAGCACTCAGGGAACACAAAAAATAAGAAAACAAACTAATATATACAACTAACCAAAACTTTTCTTCTTCATCATAGGTCAAAGGATAAGGTTATGATATCTCTTACTCCATGAGATGAATAATGGCACGAATAAATTTTCCTCTTGAACCTTTCTCTTATTAATTTCATCTTCTCCTTGCTTTCCAATCCTCTTGGCATGTTCTAAATTGAAGACATGACAACAAACTAGTCACCTATGAAGATGAATTCCTCTTGTTCTTTAAGATATTTCTCATGATGATCCTTAGCTAAAACTCCATCCAATGATGCTTCATATAAGCATGCTTCATTTACCTTCATGGTATCTTTAATGACATCATACTTCTTACCAGCTCATGTAAGCTCATCAAGCTCTTCAAGGATCTTTACATACTCAATATAAGATACATCATTGTCCTCAATGGCATATCTTGTTCAATATCCTTATGAGAATGATCTTAAATAGGAAAAATAACTTCGTAAATAATTTAAATCTCTTGAAGAGACTAAATGTAATATCATAAATCATCCTTTGACTCTTCTTTTTGATCAATATGAGCAAGACCAACTAGAAGAGCATCTTCCACTTTCTCCTCAAGAATCACTAGGATATTAAGAGTTTCAAATATCTCTATGTAGTCATAAGGTGTTTTTAAGATATATTCTTCAAGTTTAACCTTTTGTTCATTTTGAACCATGTCAAGATCATTCAAGACCTCAATTTGATTGATTAGAGAGCTTTCAACCTCAATACTAGCTGTAACCTCAATAAATTTAGATGGAATTGGATCTTCTTCTTGAAACACACCATCAAGAATATTTCCAAGAACATCATCCTTGAAAAATGAAATGCCTTTTTCTTCTCCAAGTTGGGTACTAATGAGGATATCCTCATCAAACTCATTTGAATTATATTCATTACACTTCCTTTGATATTCAATTGTAGCTTCAAATTCCTCTTCTTTTGATTTTGATAGTATATGTTCCTCTTCAAGAAAGAAGATGGTAGGAGGGTGATGAGTAATTTCATGAGTTAGAGAGGGAATATGAGGTATGGTGGATGGATCATGAATGGGATTAGGTATGGAGGGAGTGATATTGTAATTTGGGGTCTTGGAAATGGGAGATTCCCAAATTAATTCTTGAAGGGAAAGCATGTTGAATTGGGATATAAACATTTCATTTTCTTTAACAAACACCTCAGCTTTCTCATATCCTTCTTAAGGATCTTCAATAGTTGTAACTTTCTATTCAACCTTCTCAACTAAGACCCCTTTTTTTATGTTGAGAATCTTATTAGATAGACCTAAAAGATGAAGTAGCTTGAGGCTCTTGAGGAAGGGGGAATGGGGTTGGAGTAGGCACAAGGTTTTCTTCCTTGACATCAATTTTTTGGTCTTGGCTCTCTTCCTCTTTCTTTCCCCAATACTTCACTACTTGATTCCAAGTTGTAACTTTGAAGCTAGTAGGCTCTTTTGAGGATTGGATTGGATCTCTTGGAGGCTCCTATTGAGGATAGTGAATTCTTTCAATAAGATAAATAGCACAAAAAATTTGATATGGAATACAAGAGGACTCTTAAAGAGGGGAAAAAGAGACTTGCATAGGTTTATATTTTTTCATAATAATTGGTATGGTATAATTAGGAATCATAGTCCAAGAAGGCCTCCAAGATGAAGAGATATTGATTTATTTAGGAAGGATAGGTGTAACTTGAGGAAGACTTGGAATCAAATGAGGTGACCTAGTGATAGGAGATGATGGTTGAGGTTTCTTAGATTGGGTATCTTGATTCTTCCACATTTTTAATATGTCTATCCACCATTGGATAAAATTTCTTATTTCATAAAACTTATAAATCAAAAAATATCAAGTTTCCTCTCCAACTAACATACACTTATCCATCAATATTTGAACTAACTTCCTCATCTTCTCTATGAGATGAAAAGGGATCACATATAGTTATCTATCCTCTTGATCATTTTCATTGATGTCAAAGGTGCATCATTTGAAGGTTGATGTCAAAGGTGACTAAGCCTAGTTGGTAGTATGTGATGTGACACGGTGCATTGAGAGAGTGTTGTCATTAAAGGATGTTTTGATGAAAGATAATTTGAATTCAAGAGAAAATTTAAATGTAAGAGAGATAATTTGAAGGAAATTAATGTATTATGGTTGCATGAAGGTATAGGTCATTGATGTCAAAGTGCATAAGAAGCCTAGTCATGACATGAAGTGGTGTGTACATGAAAATGAATGAACACAATAATATAAAGGTTTTATGTCACAATTTTAGCATATATGTGAGACATTGAATCACTCATGAGAGTTTTAGGGTGAGTAAGACCTTAAGACTAAGCCTACACCTAGACCTCTCTTAGACCCTACCTAGCCTACTGAGGTATGAAGATTAGATTTCAAGGTAATAATGCATATGTCAGAATGGATAGAGGTTATATGAGTATTTTTAACAAATTTTGAGGTCATCATTTGAAGGAAATTGCATAATTTGGTGTTTGAGGCCTTTTTCAGCTCATATAATGAAGTCTCAAGACTTGAAAAGCACTTTTAGACATTTTTTGGCATTTGTAACCTTTGCATGTGAACTTGAGATATTAAGGAGAGACGGGGAAGGGTCTTAGCTAAGATATATAGGCATTGGTTTTGGATTCTAGGGGCAGTCCTTTATGAATAATAGTTAATACCAAAACCTATGTTAAACCTCATAAAACCATAATAAGGACCTGATATGAAATATATTGTTCAAAATAACTCAATATGGATTAAAATGTATAAATAAAATATTGGATCATGTATTAAACTCTCCCAGGTACCTCTAGGTGGTGGTGGTTAGTCAAATGAGAGAGAAAATGCATAAATATAGGCTTGTTTATCAAGAAATTATTGTAGCTCTCAAAAGTTGTATTAGTCAAGAAAATAAAATGGATGGTAGAATAATATAGAGACTCATTTTACATGTCCATGATGATTTATAGATATGTTATATTCTTTAATAGTTCTAATTATGTCATCCAAGGTATCTAGTCATAAACAAACCTAATGGTGTGAATAGTGAAAAACCCAGGTAGAGATGAGAAGATGGATTTGAGGGTTTGATCATATTAGATTGATGAAAAAAATAACATGGATAAGTTATTTATGAATTTTAATTCATGTCAATTATTTTTATAAGTTTTGGATATTAATGCATATGGTGAAAAGTTGCTCACAAAATGGCCTATCTGGTTCAGATAAGACTGTGTGATATAAGGTCAAGAAATTCATCTACAAGACCAATATTTGGCATTAGACCATATGATTTTTTAATCTTATAATGGTATAAATATCTCATAGAATCATTTATATTCATAAAAATTCATGAAAAGTGTCTACATAGGTGTTGGAGGTTTAAGTCACCATAACTAGATTTTGAGGTAAATTGGTAGTTTTAAGTGAATGAGTTGCAAAGATGTTCTTAAGCATTTATCTCCTAAGTGAAAGTGTTAAGATAATTTGGTGATGAACCTAAGGTAATGTAAAACCTGTATAAATTTTTATTTTAACATATTTTAGTAGCTTAAGGGTGTTTAATATTCATTTTTACAAGATAAACTTTTAAGGTACACATGCCTAATAGGGCAGTTTATCCTAAAAGAGATTTCACCGTATGAGTGAAGGATACATGTATAACCAAGAATGGGAAGGTTAGTATATGTATTAAAATAAGTGATTTAATTGTTTTTTATTTTTGGATAAGGCCATATGGGACTAAGAGGATCAATATTTGATGCTAAGAAGATAAACCTAATGCAATTAGGTCTCCACAAAACCGAAAAGAGAAATAATGCCTAATTGAGTTATTACAGACCAAAAGGGGTTGAAAGTTAGATTAAATCATGTTAATAAAGTGTTATAATAAATATAATATGGCTGAAATAAGAGGTTAAAGGTGTGTGGTTGACCAAGTGGTGTGTGACCAAGAGACTTGTATATATACAAGGCAATTTAGGCCTATTTAAAAGTAAGCAATATAAGCAAATAAAATATTTATTAGTAAAGTAGAAGGAGGTATTTAAATGAGAACATCAGATGTGTGGTGATCAAAATTCATGAGGTTCTTGAGTTGGTACCGAGTCATTTATGGAGTTGGTGCTTCTTTACAAGTAGGTGTTTGCTAAAGCCTAGTTAAGTGGGTGCTTGACTTTATTGGGGTTGGCACTCCAAGTTGAGTTGGTGCTAAAAAAAAATTGATATATTTTTTTATAGGATATTAATCCATTTTTAGATATCATAGTGGGTTTTCTTCCCCTTGAGGGTTTCTCACTCATATATGTGTTTTCTTATATTATGTTCATGTGAATGTTCTTTATGCATTACTAGATCTCAATGTTATTTTCATAGTTCAAGAATGATTAGATATAATTAAAATAAAGTTTTTTGTACACTAATTCACACTCTCTCTTAGTTATTTTGCTTCCAAAAATTGGTGTTATATTTTGGTCCTTTGAATCAGGCCTAACAACTTGAAGGAGATCCTATAAGCATTAACATGTCTAGTCATAAAGTACAAGGAGGTTTCTCAATTGATAAGGTTCCTCTCTTTAATAATAATAACTATTCATTTTGGAGCATCATAATTAAGATCTATCTAATGTACTTGGGCTATGACATATGGAAATATGTTGTTGATGGATTCACTCCACCTTCTACACCATCAACTGATATATCAAGCAAGAATGCAAGTGAAAACAACTCTAAGGTAATGAATACCATCTCGTGTGGTCTTTTAGAGGAATAATTTTTAAAGGTCATGAATTTTGATATAGACAAAGGGATTTGGGATAAGTTATAAACCATATATGAAGGAGACACCAAAGTCAAGTTGGCAAAGTTGTAGACTCGTTGAAGGTAGTTTGAAAGTTTGAGGATGAAGGAGGATGAAAACATTGCATCTTATCTGTTAAGAGTAGATGAAGTGGTAAATGTCATCTCTGGTCTAGGAGAAAAGTTAGAAGAATCAACTATAGTTAAAAAGGTATTAATATCCCTAACATCTAAGTTTTATTCAAAGGTGTCTATTGTGGAGGAGATGAAAGATCTTAACATACTACAGATGGATGAGATTCATGGCATCTTAAATGCCTATGAAATGAGAATAAGTGATGGAAGATATTCTAAGAAGGAAGCTACATTCAAAGCTGAGAAAAAGTCATAAGGTAAAAATTCCAAGGATGATGTTGACACAAACATTGATAATGACAAGATAAAAGCCATGTTTGTTAGAAAACTAAGGAAAGGATCAAGTAATTATAAGGGCAAGTTTCCATTAAAGTGTTTTAAATATGGTAATATTGGTCACTTTTCACCTAAATAGAGATGATAAGAAGGTATATAAGCCTGATAAGAGAAAAAAGTTTATCTTGAGTTTGGATAATGGGAAGACCAAGATAGAGAATGTGTTGTATGTGGAGGGTTTGAAATATGACCTTATTAGTGTAAGTAAAATTTGAAACCAAAGACACACACTAAAATTTCATGATAGAGGGTGTGATATATGGAGAGATAAATTAAGAAGATTAATTGCCAATATTAAGAGCATTGAGAACAATCTATATGTCTTGAATGAGATCAATAAGGAGAGATGATTTATGAGTAAGATGGATAAATGTTGGCTATGAAACATAAGGATGGGCCACCTAAAATTTGATAATATGGTCAAGATAATCTCTAAGAAGTCTATGAAGAACATGCCTAAAATCAACAAACCTACAAACACACTTTGCAAGCAATGCCAACATCGTAACCAGACTAGAAAAAGGTTCAAGTCCAAGGAGTACTCTATTACAAGACATTTAGAGTTAATATACACAAATATATGTGGGCCTACAAGAATACAAATTATTCAAGGAGATAAATACTTCATGTTACTCATAGATGAATACACAAGAATGACTTGGGTAAAATTCTTGAAATAAAAGTTGAAAGCTCTTAACAAGTTCAAGGCATTCAAAGCTCTTGCTGAGAAAAAGAAGAATGAAAAGATCAAATGCTTAAGATCTGACAAAGGAGGAGAGTTTTGGTCCAATGAGTTTGATAACTTATATGAGTTCCATGGGATAAAGAGATAGTTCTCAATGGCTAAAACACCTCAACAGAATGGGGTAGTGGAAAGAAAGAATGTGACAGTTCAAGAGATGGTAATAACTATGATAAATGAGTCAAGGTTAACTGATGGATACTGGAAAGTGGTAGTGAGCACTACAATCTACATTCTAAATAGAGGTTAAATAAGGACTAATGGTAGCAAGACCCATTATGAACTATATAAAGGCAAACCTACTAATATGAAACACTTTAGAGTGTTTGGAAGTATTGATTCATCAAAAGAGATGAGTAAGGCCTAGGTAAGTTTGATTATAGGTCTAATGAAGGTATATTCTTAGGATAATCATTAGTGACCTCAACCTTTAAATTTTATAATAAGAGGTTACATAAGATAGTGAAAAACACTAATGTAAAGTTTGATGAGACAAGTTCTAATAAGACACACTCACAGTCAAAGGATACATAAGAGAATATGGACTTCAAGAATGAAGAGGAAATAATAGAGATTGATGATGAATAATAATAAGTTAAGGAAAGACAAGATTCAAAATTTCCTTCGAGATAGATTTAGAGAGACCATCTTGAATAAAAAATCATTAGAAATAAGGATGCAAGAATGCAAATAAGGAGAAGACTGGTAAGTAACCTGAATCAAGAGAATGTTGCTTTATTGTCTAAGTTTGAAACCAAGAACATTATAAAATCAAGCAAAGACAAGTTTTGGATAGGTTATATGAATGAGAAATTATACCAAATATAACATAATGAGACTTGGGAACTAGTTCCTAGGCCAAAAGATAAGAATGTCATTGGCACAAAATGGGTCTTTAGAAACAAGTTGAATTAAGATGGAGAAGTCACTAGGAACAAGGCTAGATTGGTATGCAAAGGGTATGCACAAGTTGAAGTGGTATATTTTGAGGAGACCTTTACACCAGTAGAAATATTAGAGGCTATTAGACTATTTATAGCATATGCAAGATTTAAAGTGTACCATATGGATGTTAAGTCAACTTTTTTAAATGGAAACTTGGAAGAAGAGTTGTACATAGAGAAACTTGAGGGATTCTCAATATCAAGTAATAAGGACTATGTTTTTAGATTGAAAAATTATCTTTATGATATAAAGCAAGATCCTAGAGCTTGGTACGCTATATTGGAAAGGTATATATTATATCAAGGATTTAAAAGAGGAGTCATAGATATTAATCTATATATAAAGATAAGCGATGACCATCAATTTATAGTATTTGTCTATATGGATAACATCATATTTGGTGGAAATAATGATAACATGGTTAAGGACTGTTTAGAGGTTATGAAGAAGGAGTTTTAGATGTCCATTCTTGGATAACTAACATTCTTTCTTAGTCTATAGAGAAATCAATTAGAAAAAGTTATATTCATCTCACAAGCTAAGTACATAAGAGAGATGAAGAAATTTGAGATGGAAGATTTCAAGGTTGTTAGTACATATATGATCATAGGGTATAATTTAAGCAATTAAGATGAGTCTCAAAAGGTCAATCAGACATCATATAGGTTAATGATTAGAAGTTTGCTATACACTACTACCTCTCGACCTGACATCATGCAAGAAGTAGGTCTTATAGGAATATTTCAAGCAAACCCAAAGTAAAATCATCTACAAGTAGTAAAAAGGATACTTAGGTATCTCAAGGGGACTATAGAGTTTGGGTTATGGTACCCAATGAGAAAGGAGTTTAACTTGATAGACTATATAGATGTAGACTGGATAGGAAGTCTAGATGATAGGAAGATCACTAATGGAGGAGCATTTTTCTTAGGAGAGTGTGTAGTATCATGGATAAATAAGAAGACACCATAAATGGAATTATCTACTTGTGAGGATGAATACATTTTAGTAGATTCACATTGCACTTAGGTCCTATAGATGAGACAAACCTTAAAATAATATAAGGTGGAGTATGATAATCCTAGATCTATCTATTGTGACAATAAAAGTGTCATAAGCATCTCAAAGAATCCTATCATGCACTCAAAGATTAAGCACATTCCCATCAGATAACCTCCTAAGAGAACAAGTAAGTTAATAAAGTGTTATACTTGAATATGTTTTTACAAATGATTAGAATGCATATATTTTGACCAAACCACTTCCAAAGGAAACATTTAAACATTTAAGATAGGAATTGGGTGTAGTTTCTACCCTTAGTAGTCATTAAGGAAGTCAAGTATTTAAGGGAAGCTAATCAGGTTGTTCATTAGATCTAAGAGCATTTTAGTAGTTCCAAGAAGGTATACATGAAGATAGGGGAATATTTTTGTATGGTGCCTCATAATTCTCTATGTTGAGTGTTTTGGTTGCAAGAGGTCTGATTGAAGAAGTTACAAACATCTCTTTGTCATTTAAGTCAAAGGGGGAGACAATTCAAAATGAGGATGAGGTTTCCTATTGAGAGAAGTTTTTAAAGGTGGTTTCCATCAATGATAAAGGGGGAGATTTTTGAGTATTGTCATTAATGTCAAAGGTGTATCTTGTGAAGGTTGATGTCAAAGGTGACTGAGCCTAGTTGGTAGAGTGTGATGTGACAAGGGGCATTGAGAAATTTTTGTCATTGAAGGATGTTGTCATGAAATAGAATTTTAAGGTAAGAGATAATTTTAAGGCAACTAATATATTATGGTTGCATGAAGGTACAGGGCATTAATGTCAAAGTGCATAGGAATCAAAACCATGACATGAAGAGGTGTGTGCATGAAAATGAATTAACATAGGCATATAAAGGTTGTATGGCACTATATGAGCATATATGTGAGGCATTGAAGCAATCATAAGTGTTTTATGGTGGGCCTAGAGGGGTAGGACCTTCAGACTAAGCCTACACCTAGACCTCTTTTAGACCCTACCTAGCCTACTAAAGTATGAAGATCAGATTTCAATGCAATAATGCATATGTGAGTATGGAGAAAGGTGAGATGATTTTTTATAAGCTTGTTTAAAGATTTTGAGCTCATGGTTTAAAGGAAATTGCATAATTTAGTATTTTAGGCAATCTTGAGTTCATAAAGTGAGGCTTGTAGACCTGATAAGCACTATCAAATGTTCCTTGAGATATTAAGGAGAGATGGGGAAGGGTCTTAGATAAGATCTATAGGCATTGGTTTTGGATTCAAGGGGAAATCCTTTATGAACAATCATTAACACCAAAACCTATGTTAAACCTCCTTAAAACCCTAATAAGAACTTGATATGAAAAATATTGTTCAAAATATATAAATATAGATTAAAATGTCTATAAAAATAATGTATCATTTATTAAACTCTCCTACATACCTCTAGGTAGTGGTTGTTAGTTAGATGAGAGAGAAAATGCATAAATACAGGCTTGTTTGTCAAGAAATTATTGTAGCTCTCAAAAATTTTATTAGTCAAGAAAATAAAATGGATGGTATAATAATATATATACTAATTTTACATGTCCATTATTATTTATGGATAGGTTATAGTCTTAAATATTTTTATTTTGGTCATCCAAGTTAACTAATCGCAGACATACCTAATGGTGCGAATAGTGAAAAACCTAGGTAGAGATGAGAAGATGAATTTGAGGGTTTGAGCATGTTAGATTGATGTAAAAAAGAACATGGAGAATTTATTTATGAATTATAATTCATGTTAATTCTTTGAATAAGTTTTTTAGGTTAGTGTATATGGTGAAGAGTTTCTCACAAAATGGCTTGTCTGGTTTAGATAAGACTATGTGATATAGGATCAAAAAATTGGTTTGTAAGACCAATTTTTGGAGTTAAACCATATGAATTTTTAATTTGATAATAATTTATATATATAATAATTTAAATTCATTAATATTCATGAAAAATTTCTACACAGGTGTTGGAGGTCTAAGTCACCATAACTAGTTTTTGAGGTAAATTAGCAGTGCTGAGTGAGTGAGATGTAGAGATGGCCTTGAGCATTTATATCCTGATTGAAAGTGTTCAAAATAATTTGGTTATAAAATTTAGGTAATGGATAACCGGTATAAATGTTTAATTTTTCATATTTTATTAACTTAAGGGTGTTTAAGATTCATTTTTACAAGACATACTTTTAAGATACACATGCCTAATAGGGTAGTTTGTCCTAAAATAGATTTCATGGTATGAGCAACGGTTAAAGGTATAACCAAGCATGGAGAAGTTAGATAAAGGTATTTATATAATTTATTGAATGGTTTATGATTTTTTATAAGGCCATCTAGGCTGAAGAGGATCAAGCTTTGACACCAAGAAGATAAAGCTAATGCAATTAGGTCTCCATGAGAACTAAAAGAGAAATGAGGCATAATTAAGTTATTGCAGACCAAAAGGGGTCAAAATTTCATTTTAATAATGTCAATAAAGTATTTTAATACCTATTATATGTATATCCTAATAGGTTTAAGGTGTGTGGCTGATCAAGTGGTGTCTGATCATGAGACTTGTTTATATACAAGGCAATTTAGGCCTATTTGGAAGTAAGCAATATAAGTGAATAAAATTTTGATTGGTAGAGAAGAAGTAGGTATTGAAGTGATAACATAATAGTAGAGAATAGGTTTGGTGATAAAAATTCATGAGGTTTCTGAGTTGGTGCTGAGTCACTTAGGGAGTTGGTACTTCTTTGAAAGTAAGTGCTTGTTAAAGCCTAGTCAAGTGGGTGCATGACTTTATTAGGGTTGGTGCTCCAAGTTGCGTTAGTACTCAATGGAATTTTATATTTTATTTTATATGATAATATTACATTTTTAGATATCAAAATGTGTTTTCTTCCCATTGAGGGTTTTCCACTCATATGTGTGTTTTCTTGTATTATGCTCATGTGAATGGTTCTTTATGCATTGCTATATCTCAATGTTACTTTCATAGTTCATGAATGATTGGATATAATTAAAATAATTTTTTTGGTACACTAATTAACACCCCATATCAATGATTTTTCTTCCAACATATCCCATTTTCTCATCACCTCTTCTAATATTAGTAGATTTGGCTTGAGTTCTAATAAGGATATGATAGGGGAAACATAATTTTGAGATGGAATTGAAGTAGGAAGGGAGGAGTATGATTGATTCAAGTCTTGGTAAGGATACTAAGTTATGTAGTTGGAATCATATGAGGATAATGTGGGACAACCATAAGACTGATATGGTTCATAAAGAGGGAAATAATATTGATAAGGCTGCTAAGGCACATACTTGGGGTTATAAAAATTATGATAAGGAGGTATAAAACAAAATTTATCTTCATACCCAACCATCCCAACTTCATGAGTAAAAGGAAAACATAATATATTATTAAATAATTTCAAAATAAGTACCTGAGCTATTATAACTAGTTAATCATGCATAGATTCGACATTAATGTTTTAAATGCCTCCAAAGGTTGATAGGTAGAAGAACAACACCAAGAATTATTCCATAAATTTAGACCTTAGTCCAACTAGGCATGACAAAACTATTACCACTCAAATTTTACTCATTTTAAAGGTATTTCAAGCTTTCCAATTTTGATTTAACATATAAACACCTCAAGATTGTGGGTAAGCTATTGGAGAGGTGATTCTCTAGGCTAAAGGGCTAGCTCCCCTTGATGAATCACTTAGGCTAAAAAAATAATATAACACTTTATAGGAAAAGGGAGATAAACCTAATATAATGGATTTGATGCACCAAATATACAAAATCACTACCAACCAACTACAATTTCACTTAAAATAAAAGACTAACATGTACATGACACTAATCCAAATCTGCCTCTTTACATCAATGTTTCTCATGGATTTTTGTGAAGTAAGCTTGAGCTAGGAGGATTAGTCAAGAGGTCATTACATGAAACTAATTAAATGAAACTCACTAAACCTATATATAATCCATTTGAACACTTCAAGAGACTTACAAAAAGTATTCCAAATTAAACATGAATGCTAAATAATGACAATCATGCTAAGCAAGTAAACGTATCAATCAATAAGATCAATTAATCAAGCATGCATATTTAAAATAGTCTATGGAGAATTTAAATCAAAGTTTTTATTTATTTATCAAAGGATGTAAATGGGTAGGGTTTCACCATACCTAGGTGGAGGATACAACATAGCCAATTAAGGCTGAATGTATAAAGAAATGTGAGAGAGGAGAGAAGGATGTAGGAGAGAGAGATGACAAGTGTGTCATGAGTTACAAGAAATAATAGAGGTATGAAAATTCCACATCAGGTATTATAAGACAAGTTTACTCTCTTGAAGATGTTCTTCTACTCCAAGTGGCATGGAAGTTTTAAACCTTGTTTGACACCTTGACTGGCTCTCTAAAACTGCCATTTGCCTTAGCTTGTGGAATGACAAGTGGCATTTTTGATGGCCAGATAATGTTTATTTACACCTTTAATATTATATTAAAAACTCTCAACTTATCTATTTAGGTTCTCTTTGACACATCACTTCGTTCTCTTGCTAGGTGCCTAGAAATCTCTTCACCTCACTAGGCCAATCTTGCAAACAAGTGTCAAAACTTGAATTTATATTCTCCAACTAATTATCTCTACATGGATGGAATATTAACATCATATAAGACCTGAAACAGCTCATTTTGAGGTCTCAAATTTCCCTCAAGAACTTGTTCTGCACCAAAATCTCCATTTTGGCTTCATTCCTTATAGCCTTGAAATTATTAAAACATCCTTATGTAGATAATTTTATGGATTATAAGGGAAAAATAAAGGCATATTTTAATACCAAGTATTTCTCTACATCTCCATGCCAAGTTTCATGTCTTAAGAGTGAGTGGAAGTGTCTTTTTCATCTGTTTCTCTCTCCTAACTAGGTCTTAATTATGCCTCCCTACCCAGAGACTAAATTTTAGACCCAAAATATTACCACATATTTGAAACATAAAATAAACATGTGATTTATTTTTAAGGATTCCTTAAGATCATCCATATCAAATTTGGTATCTTGACACCTTGTATAAACCTCTCAAGTAGCTTAAAACAACCTTCTTTAGCCTATTCCTTACATATAGGTACCAATGAATGGCATGGGGTAATTCTAAAAAGAATTTTAGACATGATTCAGGTAATTTATAAGTTAATCCAATCCATATATATTCATTATAAATATCTTCTCTCTTATTGGGTCAAAACCAATCTCTTTGGCAGCTTGTGAGTGCCTTATGATCTTAAGGATTATTCAAAAAGGTCAAGACTTAGATGAATAATATAATAACATAAATCATGATTGAATAGGGGTTAATTATTATTCCTAAAATATTTACCCATAATTCAACACTTAATGAGAGATATTCTCATCTCAAACTACCTTTTGATCTAGCAGACTGTGTTTGGTGAGGTGTAAAAGAGAGATTAGATCTGAAAGTGCAAAATTGATGCCTAATTTTAATTGTGAAATATTTATTATGTCTATGAAACCATTATAAAAATATTAAAGTTTTCATATTCACCATAATCCTTCATTAGGCCTCCTACACCTTCTTTAGTTTGCGCTTAGGGTTCTTAAGTTCAACACTACAAGAAACCCTTAGTTTGAGACCTTATTTACCATTGTAGGGTCTTGAGATTTCTTGAAATGTTTTCAAGAAGATCCTAAATTTCCTTATATTATTCATAATTTCATATAATCTTACCTCCAAATACCCTTTCATCTCAAAATGTTCACACACGGGTCTATGTGTTTCATCTAGGTTTTAGGCTTGAATAGAGCTTTCTACCACTCCTTTTTACTGAGTTTGAAGATCAAAATGAGATATTAGTGTCATAATAAAGTTTTATTCATGATTTTTTATTTAAAATACCTCAAATGCTTCTCAAATCAAGTATACCTTTCTCTCTCTATCAGGCAAGTCTTAGAAGAACACTTGGCTAAGTGCATGTAGGGGTTAGGGAATTTGAGGATTGTGATCATATATTGAACCTATTTTATGGTATATTAAACATTTCAAATGAATATTATAATTATTAATATCTCTAAACCAAATAAACCCCATATTCACTGTATGTGCATTACCTTTTCTCATACTTTGAAACCATCTTACTAACCTTGTAATCTACAGGTGACTATTAGATAGTTTGACTACATAGGTTTAAGGTATTAAATCTTAAAAATAGTGATCATATTAAGAATGATTATATTTTTGATAATCTATAATCCTTTCAAAATTTACTCTCAATTCACTATGACTTCACCACCTACGACGTTCAAGACTTCCCTCTCAAAGTGGTTGTAGGTGACTATTTAGAGAAGAGTCTAAGCATTAGGATTGAAAGTTGATATTATAATCTGCCATGTATTTGAATATATCCAAATCTTATGGAATGTCATTCTCACTATCCCATAAAGTTTATTGACCACTTCATGAAATTTTCAACCACTTTTCTTTGTAAATCCATACATAGTCCTATGTGTGTCTTAGGCTTATTATCTCAATCCTTTGACCATATCTTGACTTGAAAGTGGTCCAACTCATTCTAATGGTTTTTTTTCTCTATAATATTCATTAAGTTGTGGTTCCTAATTTCACTTTGCTTTTTTTATTTGATTTGATTTTAAAATGAGGAACTATAGGCCTCAGACCTATAGGTCTCTATTTGTTCACACAAGCTATGAGAATCAACTTCTTGATTTTTTAAGCCTTTTAACACTTTTACATTGTCAACCTTATCCCACTTATTTCTCATGATTTAAATGTCTTATAGATATTATGACTATAATTACATCATCTTCAACTTATCTCTATAGTATGCACATGCAAACATCTTAAGGTTTTATATGAAAGTTTATACATAATGATTAGGTTTATTCACCATGTTTTTGGTGATATAAGTGAGGATCATATAATTATTAAATTAATTTATATGGGTTTTTTGTGCCTCTCCCATTATTTAGACATATAACACATAAACCTAGATTTATGAATACTCATTGATAAATCATCTACAGACCTATGAGTGACTGAAACACTTATGAATTTTGTTTGAGTGTAAAAATTTGGACCTCTACTCTCACTTCCTTTCACCTCAAGTATATCATGTACAAAAATTATTTCTCATTACCATTTAGACCCCACATTGATGTTTAAACTTGTAGGGAACCATTTATGCACAAACCATGATTTCAAGGGTGAAAACATGATGTTTTTTGAAGGAATATTTACAAGGAGGTGATTCTAAAGAGAAATAACATGAATTATGGGAGAGTGAGGAGTATTTTAATGAGTAATGGATTAATATAAACCTATAAAAGTGATAAATATCTTAGACAACCAAAAATTATAGTAATAATGACTAAAACACCTTATACATTGAGACACTTTTCCTCCTATTGAAGACACTTCATAGAGATGAGTTATATGATGAAACCACCATGTAAAGGATATATTTTAACTCTAAAAACATCCCTCAAAACCATTCTTCTCCATCAAATTTTAAAGTGGAGAAACAAAAGTAAAATCAAACCCTGCTTGGATGGATAGGTCATAATGACCTACTATCACTCATAGCAATTGTTCATAAAGTAGGGGGAATGAATATGAAATTTAATTATATTAATTTAAATCTTACTAGAATCCATAATAATGGCCAAAATTTTGACTCCTATCTTTCTCTTTCTTGGCCATACCATCCACTTGAATTTTGCTTTTCTTAGATTATGAAGGCAACAATGAAGCAAAGAGAATGTCTAAGGCATTTGTACAACCTAAGACTTGGTCCAATGCTTGAAACTGATCTACAGAAGCCCAAGGGACACTTTGAAACTACTCTAAACTAAAAAGTGATCTTTCAAGGCCATATAAGTGCCCAAAAGTGCTTGTAAAGTGGCATTTTTATAATTTTAGGCATTAAACCTGAAAGTTTGTTAGTCTCTAACCATTCCTAACCATTATCTAACATTATATATGTTTATTAACCTTATTTAAACATTTTAATTTGAATATATCATGGATAACTCCACAAAATAGGCTAAAATGGCAATTTAGCATAATATAACATAATAAAATGTTAATACATGATAATATGACCTTAAATACAAAATAGTAATATTTTATAGTGACTCTAAACTATATCAAGACTTTGAACATGCTTGACAACACCAAGACCTTATAAATGACCCCTAGGACTAGACAAGTGCACGTGAGACCAAACCTTGGACCAAGCTACTAAATGACTAATGTGACCATATGAAGACTATTTATGACCATTTAAGACCATTATAAGACCACATACAATTTTTTATAATCCCATGAAAAGTTTAAAATTAGAGGGGTTGATCAATTTTGATTTGGGGGTCAAAATTTGGTCAATAGTTCCAAAGTAGATGACTAGGAACAGTTCAAATTTCATAGAGCCTTTGATTATTACTCCTCTCATAGATGAAAATTAATGTACCAATGTTGTAATTAATAATTTTATTGAAATAAATGTTTGTATCATGACACTCTTACAATATCTTGGATATGAAGGAGAATATTTGGGTAAGAGCACTTTATCTAAATCATTTATTGGATCCATTGAGTTTCCTTGCATAATTAGACCAAAGACATGTTCCATGGTATTTCATGTACATAATAATTTGACAAAATATAGTGCCAAATTAGGAATATCATGGACAAAAAAATGGGGGAAACATCAGATAGAGATTCTAACCAAGTCACCTTTGCACATGAAAGTGTAATGATCACAGTTTCTAGAGATGATAATATTTCTTTCAAGTAAGATCTTCCACAACAAGATATACCTACAAAAAATATAGTTTCAACATAATTAGATTCAATTAAACCAAAAAATGTCCATCACACTTCATGAGAGGTCACCCTTCCTCTTTTTGACATAGGCCACATTGAAAATGAGTCTTCCATGAGACTCATTAGTTAGTAGTATCTCTCCTCTTTTACATAGTTTCATTATTCCAATTTACTTGTAAATAGTTTCCTTTATCCTTATCCATGTACATAGTTCATTTTAATGTTTATTGTACACATCTCATACTCATATAACACAAAAACAATATAATATGTTCAAAAATACAAGCACATTTAATTATTGCTTAGAAAATACAAATTTTAGATTGTATGCATTTTCATGTTTACATTCCTTCTATTTTACAGATACTACTTATGATATTTATGCTAGTATAGTTAGTTTTATCATACATACTTGCTTCACTTGTTCCTTTTGAATATCCATAGATTAATATAGGACTCAAGTCCTCTACATATATCTATATTTTCTACTATCTAGGCACTAGGGGCACATACACATATACACAGATTCTGCATTGACATATCACCCCCATTGGGGGAATTATACATACAAATTCTAGTTTGCTAGGTTATATATTTATATATTCAATATCATATATTTAACATTGATTATATATTGATATTGATCATCCTATACTACACTAATTTTTTATGAATACTACTATAAACTCAGCTTATGTACATCTTTTCTCTTATACAGATTTGCACCACATAATTATGCATACTTTCATTTATTGATTTACTAGGTTAGATTTGATTGTGTCTCTTTACTTCTGCATATACTCGAGGGAATTTGAATATGTCATTATTCTATGCCTCTACCAATTAATTTCATTATGTGTATTCTTTGGACATGTTCCCATGTCCTTTTGTGTGCTTCTTGATTGTGTATGTCAACATTTGAACATGTCCTTCCATGTGGCTCTAAGCCAATCTTGCTTGCTCTTTATGTATGTGGACATATGAACATGTCCTTATATATATGCACTTTCTAAGACTTAGTGACTTGCACATGTACCTTGTATTATGGCTCTTTGGCCTACTTTGTGTGCCTCATGTGTTTGTATGTATGTTTCATGGCCATGACACTTGTCTCTTATTTGTTACATTCACATCTAATTTATGATTTTGTGAGGGACCTCATGCATCTCCCCTTCCTCCTTGGGTGCCTTGATGGAAATTATGCCCCATTCCTCTAGGTAGTTTACTTAGATTATATTCAATGTTTATTGTTCATATACATGCCTACATTTTCATAGCTATCTTGATAATCTTGTGAATGCCAAATCTAACATACATTGTATATTACCAATTTATACTCATATTATTTTACATTTTGATGTCATATATACACATTATATTAGTTTATCACATATATATCATGTGCTTTTAACCTAACACACATGATGCATAACTTTTATTTTGAGGAAAATTATTATATAAGTTAAAAAAATCCGTTCAAAAGAGGGAGCATTCACAGGGGTTTTTCATAGAGATCAATCCATCCTAGTGTACTCAAAACATAGTTTTCAACATGCAGATAGATTATAAAGCTCAAATTTAAGAAAATACAATGAAACACAATCACACCTAGATCAACCTTAGTTTTTCTCAAAAATAATAAATTTTGTCAATAATGTAATATAATGATATATAGTGTAGTGTGATACTGGTAAAGGGGACCTCACTACTATCTAGTAGCCCAAAAAATAGAAAATTCTATAATTGTTAGAAAGGTATAGTAGTTACAGTTTAAAACTACATAGTCTCAGTAATAGATTATCAGATAAATTTAGTATATACTTAGTTTTTACACAAATTACATAGGTTCAATCATATTAGGGGCATTATGAATGGCATAATCACCCTCATTTCAATTCTATATATGCATCGACATAGATTATTATGACTTGGTCCAAAATCCATATACATAAATGTTAGATTTGGGGGCATGTGCATGGCACATTCTTCTCATATGTTTAGTTTGGCACCAATTCTCTTAGATGGAATGATAACTCCATGTCATTCTATACATTGTATACTCTAGAAACCATATGCACCAATTTTACACTAAATTGATGCCTCATTTCATTTTTAGTGATTGACATTCTTGAGTGGCCCAAAGCCATTTTTACATTTTAGAGTTTCCATGTGGCCTAGATCTATCTTACATAGTTTTAGTTACATCACATATCTTAAAATTTAAATGTATCTATTACACATGAGTAGACAATGATGAGTCATAGCCTACTTGAGTTATTGAGCCACCTACATGAGAGGGTTAGATAAATCATTAGTATAATCTAAGTTATTCATAGATTTTGATCCACTGAGTAGGGGTGGGAAATGATAGATTCAAAGATAACTTGAGTTATTAATCCACCCACACATGGGGATTGGGCAAACCATAAACCTAGTCTAAGTTATTCACCATTTGATCACCATCTACACACACACAAGATGTTACCAAGTTTTTACATTGGTTCATGTAACCAGTGAGGTGTATTCATTCCTTTCCTTTCTCTCATCTCTTTTCTTAGTTTTGTCTTTACTTTTGATATTAATTAAGTAAAGACTAATTCATACATGTTTCATTTTTAGGACATGTAATGGATCAAAATTCATAGACACATATCTAAATTCATAGGCTTCACCTCTTAGGTAAGTCCAGATACATCTCTCTTTCCTTTATCTTGGTCATTTTGATTTGATGCATTTATAGAATAAACGGGAGGATAAATGTAGTCATTAAAATTAACCATTTGTTCCTTAGATGTCCACTTGAGGTCACTTCACCCTTATCATATCACTTGAGCCATCTTAGGGGCCCTTTTGTTCTACCTTTAGTCACATGTCAATCACAGATAACACCTAAACCTATAGAACTCCACATGAGACCCATAATCGCATAGTCCCTTAGTTATTTAGATCCTTAAACCCTCCAAAAATTAATTTTACATCTCCTTGAGAGGATTAAGGTTAGCCTATACTTATTTTTAAGTCACCCTCCCATGTCATTTTTATTAGAACACTATATAAAAACTACTTTCACACTCTTACACTTTAAGTGGAATTATCATAGAGAAGCACACAAAAGTACCACTTCATACTGAGGGAAATCCCCTAATTCTTCCAACATTGTATTGATTCAACCCATACATTTAATGATCTATCCTTAGCATAGGCATCCAAATCTCAAGTGGCATCCAAGGAATCCTCTAATGCATTCACACCCAAGCATTCTAACATTCATAGACATTCACACATATCACATTAGTGGGAGAAATACATCAATCTTGATCCCTCTTCAAAGTATTGGTATGTAGGTGGTGTGCCTATATATGGGTGTGGATCACATGTCCATCACATCAGACACACTAAGCCCTTTTTCTCATGGTATTCATTTAAAACCTTGCAAGCATAAAAACCTAGAGTTTTAAAGGAAAACAAAGTTATAGGAAAAATTATTGATCACATAAATTTGAAATTTGGACCATAGATGAAATAGGACCTGATCTACAAAACCCATAAAAATATGAGTGGGATAATAACACACTAACTTAGACACTAGTGTACCATGCTATTGTTGGATTGACTACACTAATTTCTAGGACTATTTTTGACACCTAGATCTGATTTCTATTAGTCAACCCAATTAGACCTCTAATTTATAGCTGTTAGAAAATCCATCTCAGTTCAGGCTAAGTATTATTTTTCATGATTGTTTACTATTTTTAGAATAGTTTCTAGTTATAATAGTTGTAAGATTAGCATGCTTAATAATTTATATATTTATCCTCTAATTTTATGTAATATTTTATCTACTAGGGTTTTATATTCATTCCTAAAATAGTTAAATAAAAAGTCAAGAATTTTAAGGTGCTTGGTTATTTAGAACTAGTGGTCAAATAGGTAAGAAGAGAATATGCTTGTAATGACAAACATTTATCTAGATACCACAACTGGGTATGGGACTTGATAGAATATTTTGACACACTCAATATTCAAACATTGCCTCATATAAGAAACTATATAGCAAATGCATTAACAATAATTACAATCACTCTAGAACTAATAACAGAATCCAAATTAAGAAGGTTATCCCTTGATTTAGTCTCTACTCCTTATGTTCTTGATAACATTAATAACTTTTGAGTATTTGATGATGATCAACATATCATCAACTTCATCACAAACACATATGTATTTGAGTCTTAGATCATTGATGAAGATGACTGAAAAGATTTTGAACTAGACAAAGAAGGGATGATTAATTTGAAAAATAAAAATATACCAAAGGGCATGGTCTTACTAGAAATACTATTTGACATGGATTACCAAGGTGAAAATGAGAAATCAGCCCTCATCAAAGGTAAATTACAATAGCATTATAATCTAGGCAATGATAATAAAAAAATGTGTTTCTAGGAACAACATGTACACAAAGGGAGAAACAAAAATTTATACAAGCTGTAAAGGACTTCAAAGATGTTATAGCATGGAGCTATGAGGACCTAAAAGTGTTTAACACTTTCATTCTCATACATTCTATCCTTCTCAAGTTGGGACTCAAACGATTTCATCAGAGACAAAGATTGGTGAATCCATTGCTAGAGCCTTTGATATTCCAAGAAGTACAAAAATTACTTTCAGTGAGGATCATCTTTCCTGTTAGGTACTCCACATGGGTGGCTAATCTGGTGCCAATTTAAAATAAGAATAGAGAGATACAACTCTATGTGGATTTTTTAAACCTAAATAAAGCCTCAAAAAAGGATAATTACATGTTTCCTTCACTAGATGAAGTTTTATAGATAGGGAACATATCCTAAATGATGTCATTTCTAGATGGGCATTCAAGTTACAATCATGTAATGATAAACTATGAAGATATAATCAAGACAACATTTGCAACCAAGTCAGGTAAATTCACATACAAAAGGATACCATTTGGCTTAATCAATGTGGGTGGAACCTTCCAACATGCCATGGCTATTGCATTTAAGGATATAATTGACAAATTTAGCCATATACATAGACAACTTGATTATCTTTTCTAAGAATAGATAAAAGCGCATGAAGAACTTGAGGGTAGTATTAAAATAATGTAGATACAATGGAATCTATCTAAAATCAAATAAGTGTATATTTTGGGTCATAGAGGTAAAATTACTAGGCCACATTATTTTAGAATGAGGAATTTCAATTGACCCAGAAAGGGTAGAGGAAATCCTAAATATCATTTTGCTTAGTAGTAGAAAAGATCTAAATTCATTCTTTGACAAAATCAACTTTGCAAGGAAGTTAAACTTAGGCTTTACAGAGATAATATGAAAAGTCAAGCATTATTGAATATCTTATTTATATTGTATCATATTCATGTGGAGATAAAAACATTTTTTTCCTGATGATGGGTTCCATAGAAGGACCTGAAACATCAAGATTTTCAAATTCTTGTGTAGCATTTCTAGAATTTTCTTCTCTAGATAATATGATCGCTAAATAATATGTTAAATAAGGATGAAAAAATTTAATGGATGAATAAATCACAACAATTTTTTTCTCAAATCAAGACATAAATTGTAAATACATTGATGCTAATCAGTTCTAACTATACACAACCCTTTTACATCTATTCATTCACCTCTGAAAACTCAAGTGTTGTCCTAACATAGAAGAAAGAAGCTATAAATAAGAGACATGTATCATTCATGTTCTTTTCAATTTAAAATTATGAATTGAGGTATTCAATGATAAATAAACAAGCTTTTGACTTAATCAAATTAGTCAAAAAGTTTGGTTATTACATTCTCCAAAGCAAAGTGTTTTCCATTATGCCTGACCTAATCGTGAAAACCATGCTAATGCAAAATGAGTTAAGTGAATCAATAGGAAAGTGGAAAAATATTATCCAAGAGTTTAACCTAGAACTCAAACCAATGAAAATTTCATGAGGTTAAAGACTCAATAAGACCATGGATGAAGTAGACTCATAGATAGTTTGTTAGAGTATAAAATGCAAGAAATAACTAATGATGACTAGTACTAGGATGTGGTTTATTATTTACTAAACAATGAGTGCCCAAGACAGTTGAATTCCACTCAAAGAATATCATTACACTTGAAAATTAGTATTTTCATGATTAAATCAGGCATACTATATAGAAATAATCATGAGGGCATATATCTGAGATGCCTAAACAAAGAGGAAGTAACTAGAGTACTTAGTGATTTCCATGGGAAATATGGAACTAGTCATGGATCAGGGAATCATACAACCCATCAAATATTTAGGGAAAGGTATTAATAGTTTAATGTTTTCAAATATGTTCATGCTCATATCTAGAGCTATCATACCTATAAATTTACCTTGTGTATAGAACGTACCCCTACCGTGCCATTACAATTGGTTATTAAAGTCTGACAATTCACAAAATGAGGATCAGACTTTGCTAGTGCTATCAATGCTAACTCATCTAAATGACACAAGTTCATCCTTATGGAAACTAAATATTTTACCAATTGGACTAAATATCAAACATTAAGGAATTGCACAACATACATGGTAATCGACTTCTTTGAGGAGAATATCATCACTAGGTTTGGGATGCCTACTACTATGGTATGTGATAATGGCCTTGATTTATCCTCATTCCAATTCATTGAATGGGATTATAATAACCAGGTATTATCAAATTCTCCTCTAATTATTACCCATAAGGTAATGGGGTTGTTGTATCATTAAATAAAAAATTGTTGGATGTAATTAAGAAAATCTTGAAAAAGTATCATAGGGATTGGCACAAAGTTTTAAAATTTGCATCATGGTTTGATAGGACTAGAATTAAATATTACCTGGGTACTTACCCATATCATCTAGTAAATGGCTAAGATCTTATATTTTCTATGAACTTAAGAATCCCAATCTTGCAATTTATGAGAGACTACCTAGAAACTGATGATAAAATTGAGGCTTGACTCTAAAACTTAATATAACTAGAAGAAAAATGTGATGCAACCCTCTTATATTTTAGTAAACACTAGGAGTCATCAAATGTTGGTTTGATAAATGAGTGAAAGTGAAATCCTTTTGGAACTTTGATTTAGTCCTTACCTAGGACAAGGTTCATGAGAAAAAGGGACAGCATGACACATTTGATGCCTTGTGGTTGGGTCCTTGCCAAATCTCTAAAATCTTGGGTGAGAATGTATTGCACCTAAGGTGTCTAATTGGTGATAACATCCCATTTTACATCAATAGATAGTTACTCAAACACTACTTCCAAGCTTGAATGAGCCTAGAAAGTTCATATGCATGCTCTCTTTCCCTTTCTTCCTTTTATTTTTACTTTCCTTTCCTATTTTCATTGTTACTTTAGTTTAATTTTATTGATTTTCCTAATTTTTATTGTCTGTCATCCTAGCCTCACTAATGGTACATTTTTGTTCTGCCCATCTATTTTTCCTTGTAGGTTCCCTTGTTGTTTAGAGATTATAAAATGGAAGGCTTGTAGGTAAGTGACATGAATGACATTCTGGTGTGTAAATAATCTAAGTAGTTTTCAATGCTAGATTTTATTTTTGAATCAGTTTCAAAATATTAAGCTATTATGTGTTTTGAATTTGTTTGCATTGTATTAATTTTGGGTAAACTATTTGGTCAATGATGACATTCTCTCGAAACCAAGTATATAAATCACATCTTAATGGTTTCTAGGTTTTCTTAGATGAACCTATTGCAGTGTAAATTTAGGATGAAAAATATATAATTCTACCTTTTACTTGCCATGGCGGTACCCAAACCATAATTAAGATGTTAATAAAAAATAAAGTGAAAATGGAAAACAAGAAAAGAAACATAAAATCAATTTCAAAAAAACTCAATTCTTAGTGATTTAGACAATCTCTACCAAGACTATAGATGTATGGATGGTAGTATAAAAAGGTTTTGAGTAGGATCAAAGATAACCCATTGGGAATATGGATACATTGATGGTATAAAATTAATATCTATGAAAGCATTCTCAAGGTAGGAATCACTATCTTGATGATTGGATTCAAGGAAACTAATCCTTATAGGTTTTAAAAAGTGGTAATTAACTCATTTTCCCACACTAGGTCATGAGAATGTTAGATTTAGTTTCTTAGTCATTCTTATATTCTCCTCTCTCAAAATTATTCATGTTTCATTTATAGTTATATCTAGAGATTATAGGTTTGTAGACACATTTCTTTCATTCCAAATACTCTAGATTATTTTCCAATAGAGTCACCATTTGTTATTATTTGCATAACATGCCCTAATTCTCTTAGAATTAGGGAACCTCTTTTTGATTTTTGAAGCCACTCCCACCTGCACTCATGGTTTGTTAGTCTCAACACTCCTAAATTACTTTGGTGATACATCTTACTTTACATGCCAAACCAAGACCCATAACAACCTCTATTATAAAGACCATGTCTTTGTGATGAAATTTTATGTTTAACACTTAGCATTAAAATGGAGTCTTTCTCTTGTAATCTACATTTGAATATATCAATTGCTTAGTTGTTCATACACATATACCTAATTTACCTGAGTATATTCCAATGTTTGTGTATCATTAAACCTTAAAATCACCTTTGATGGAAAGACTAGGAACATACGAAGAAATTTCATGTTTACTACATCGCCTAAAAATGTCATCTTGACCCTCTATTTTCTTGGTGAAGCAACCAATTCTAGGGATCCTAAAACCTTGGTATAAAATAAAATTGTTTAAAAATCATCCACTTTTAAAAAGTCAAATTTCAAAAATAATAATTTTTAATTGGCATAAAGGTTACATTAAAAATGAAAAAGGATTTTAAATGGAATTTGGCCGTATAAGTTAAAATGAAAAAAAATCATGGTTTGTATGAAACCATGGTTTCCAAAAAAACCACGTCTAAGGTACCTCATCTCTAAGGGGTAAATTATAAACCACATTGTGTTTTCATCAATTTTTTTAAAACTATAAACAACCTTTGGTTTTCATAATTTTTTTAAAAATTAAAAACCACCTTGGGTTTTCATCAAAATAAAAATTTGTAAGATTTTTTTTTTGTATGATTAGAGTCACATACTAATAGAGGTCATCTATCTGACCCTCCCAAATGCATGGATGTACTAGATTAGCCAACATAAATGGGTATATGCACCAATATAGGCTATACATGTGGCTCTCCTAGATGTGTAGACATGTTGGCCTAGCTGCCCTATGTGTGTAAATGTGTCAATAAAGGTCACTCATTTGGCCCTCCTAGGCACACAGATGTACTGGTAGTAGTCATCTATCCGACCCTCCTGGGCATTTGGATGTTCCATCCTAGGGCTCATGCTCATACAAATGTGATGATGGTGTTTGGGCATCCTAACCTTCTTAGATACGTAGATGCATGAATGTGGGACCACATAGATAATGCCCATCCATTTGGTCCATTTGACCTGCGAAGCCATGAATGTGTGGGGGGATTTAAATTAAATTATTTATTATTATTTTTTTGATAAAATTATTGTGTTTTAACTTAAAAATAAAAATTTTCTCACTTTATGGCATTAAATGACCCTAGGGGATGGTTTTGCTCATATTTTACAAACTGAGGGTCTATTTTATGAACCATCTATGACATTAGAAAAATGGTTCCAACGTGGTCCGCATGGTATGGTTAATTTAATGAGAAATAAACCCAATAAAAATATTATTTAATTTATTTAAATAAGTTTATAAATTACATTTTAATTAATTTTAAATTCATTTTTATTTGCATATGGTAAAAAGTAACCGATTTTATTTGTTTTGTAGGTGTGAATGGATCTAAAGTGCAAGGATCTTGCTTTTGTGGGGGGGAGTGAAATTCAAGTTTAAATTAAATTAATTTTTAGTTTTGGGGGGAAATTATTTCCCTCCATTAACCAAATTTGTTATAAATGACTATCACATGGTCTTTTTAAAGGATTTGGCTCTTGTTGATTTTAAGTGAAGAGACATTAAACCAAACATTTTTATGCTTTGTAGTGTAATTCATTCCACTCTATTTTCTTTGGTATTACTATTGTGCTTCCAAAATTTGTAAGCAAATGATGATTTTATAAACCCTAAGTGTACCATTCAATAAAATATTACTATTAATTGACACCATGGAGTTGTTATTTTCATTACCTATGCATGTAAATGGTGGTGGTGTCTTTCTTCTTCTGGATTTCTCTTCTCCCAAACTCTAGCACTGATTCCCATTTTTGGTTGTGTGAATACTATCTAGACATGGTATCATTTTTTGGGTACACTTCATCAAAAAAATCAATTTTGGCTTCATGTCAAAATGATTTTTTTATTTCTTTTCCCCCATTCTTTTCCTCTTTTTATTAAATCAATCAGTATAGGGTTATAATATTTTCTCATGTAATCTACTTTGAATGATATATCTTGATTGTAATTTTTATTTCATTTTTATTCTATTATTGAATTGTTAAGTATTAATAATGAAATGAATTTTTAAAAAATTAGTCGCACTTCCTTTTACATAAAACATAAATTTATTTGGGTAAATATGTCTGCATGATTCATTGTTCTCCAAAACATGATTAAAACCTACATGAATGAGACAACAAAACTTGCATATACCCCTCATATATCAAAATAAAAAATAAATTTTGAAATTATAGAATTAGGAAAGACCCCTTATATGGAACAGTTTACAATGAACCAATTGAGTGAGATCTAGTCTACTAAGACCCAGTAGTTATAGACCTTAGAGAGATTTTTTGATCTATTTTTAGGAGATGTTAGATGGTCCCCATCCTTCCTAAGTTGGTGTGATAAATAGCCCATCAATATAATCCACATGTCATTAGTATCATCATCATTAGTGGATTCATTTATAAGACTATTATCACATGGAGTTTCACCATTATGAGTCTCATCATACACAAGAAGAAGAAGATGGTTTAGTCTTGGATTAATTACACATTTTCCATGTGATAAAATGTTCATTTTCATAATTATTTTAAATCTTTCATTATAACACATGCACATACATTTCCTAATTGGGAAGGATACTTATATTATAGTCATCATTTAAGCACAAAAACAACATTTTTTAATTTCTTCTATACATTATGGAAAAGCTCTTTATATTACATCAATATTTATTAGAACATTAATTATTATTTCTTTCAATATAAACTATGATTTATTGTATGAACGATGTCTAATTTGGGTAAATGCTAGTCTTAGTATAGCCAAATCTAGACACTAAAATATGGTATTAAATACTTCATAATGACAAGATTGACATACATTTACCACACATGACTTGTGTGCATAAATATGGTCCTATCTCACCATCTCACCCTATCCTATTGCTTTTGATGGGCTTAACCCATCTATTCTATTTTTATACACCTATGTAAACCATACTATTTGTTTTAAATATTGCATACTATCCTACACATTTATGCCCACATGCTAAGTTTAGTCTTACTATTAACGAGTTGTTATTGTTAGAATATGTTAATATCACCTATTGATATTGACCTAATCATGATAGAACCAACCTCTCATATAAATTGTCACTTTTAAAATCTAAGACTTTCTTATGGGTTGGCCCGTATATATCAGATAATGTAGTATGAGAAATTACCCAACTAGAATCATATAAGCTTATTGGTATAGACAGATAAATATGGTAACATGTACTTAACCATGCTAATTATTGACACATTAAATCAAATGACTTGTGTCCAAATACATGACTCTTATTTTCCATTTCTTTAAACCATTTATCTATGTGCGGGTTCAACCCTTTGTTTAATGTCACTATTACAAATAACCTTCAAATTCAAATTCTCAAACTACCTAATATCACCATTAGAGTATCCCTAGCTCAAGAGAATTATCCCAGATATTTTAGGATAGGACTAAAGTAGGTAGAAATGAGTGTTATCATATTCATTTCCACCTATGGTGGTCATGTCTTACACCAAATAATGGCTAGATTCTAGATTTTAAATCAATATTTTAGGCCTTATTGTATGTTTCACAAGGTTAGCTAAAGGAAATTATCAAAAGGTTTGACTATAAATACACATCAAAGGTCATTCATTATCCACACTTGCTACTCACTTGGTTTAAACTTAGACACTATTGCACATTGAAAAAATCTACCACATTCCTATCAGGCACCTAGAACAACAAACATGCTCTGATACCACTTGTCAAGATCTTTGCTCCACCACAATTAGAGCACATATGATTACCACTTGTATTAGCAACTAAACATGGAATTATACCAGAAGTGACAAGTAACTAGAAATATGAAACAACACAAGAAATAAGAGACAATACACAATTGTATTATATACATGGAAGAAAATACAATAAGGAAGATGCCACTTCTTCCTCCACCTCAAAGGTTCGCCACTCCTCAAGACCTTCTTCCCTATCTCTCTCGGTCCCAACAATCAATTCCAATATATAATTGATGTTCACCTCTCTAACCAGTCAGTAACAATGCTGCCAATTCACCAAGCACACAACCGTGCTCCAAGTAGATCTCCCATGAACCTTCAACCTGCAATTCAATAGACCATACTCACAATTGTAGATCTCTCTACACCCCTGAAGAACCCCTCTTCAACTAGTACCCTGGTGGATCAGCTCCTTGACCTTGCAGACCTTGAAACTCTCCCTGATCAAACACTCTCAGCACCCCTTTGGAACTAGGAGGAGCTACACTAGCTCTCTCTAAAAGCTCTATGGCTTTCTAGCACACACTTACAATACAGCCCATGATTCCATATATAGATCTCATGCTTACAATAATTAGACTAACCTAATTACAATAATTAGACTCGCAACTCAAGACTACGACTAGCCTTCAATATGCAAACTAGCAGTCCAAAAATAGACTCTCCCGGATTCGTCATGCGAACTACCTGTTCTCACACAGGCTGCCGACATCGGCGTCTCCATGACCGATGTCGGCCGACTGGTAACCGACATCGGTTGCTTCCTCTTGCTATCTGACTAACGTCGGTTGATCAGACCGATGCCATTTTTCTTGCAACTAAATCAGTAACTCCCCACAACTCTGGATCCTCCTTAACTTCTCCTATTTGCATCCTGGTGAAGCTTTTAGCTCCACAACATAACAATCTCCCACTTAGAGATAAATAGCTGCACCTGTACGTGTACCTGTACACCGTCTAAATTATTCCTTGGCTTGTATTCCTCTTCAAGATCAACCCTGAAGACCAACCACCACACAACCTGTGATGCTATCCCTGTCATTCAAGTAACCTGCCACATCTGAACCTACATATCCATGTAGTGAAGAACTTGACCCTACGTAACAAGAAACCCTGCTGCTAGTCCCACTGAATTGCCCTCCAGTACTCCTTCCCCGAATTGGCTCCATACATTTTGACAACCCCCACTGCTTGGGAAAACAACTTAGGTCTACACTAGACCTCATGTGATTTCGAACCCTATTTCAAGCTAAGCTTGAACTGTCCAGCCCTTGGTGTGCTTTCAGATTCTGCATCCTACATCATGAACCCCACCAACACTGTCTTCACATCAGCTTCCACTGGAGATCAAATCTCCATGTCTCATATGCCAAAGAATTTCGCTGCTTCAAATTCTTCATGACACACCTCTGAACTAACCTTACCCTTAGCTCAACAAATCCCTGTATGTACAAACCTGCTAGCAAATAACCCACATACAGTAACTAGATAATGTTGCAATCATCATCTACCTGGTAAGATAAAACCACAATAGTTACACTGACATTGACTGAAGCCATGCTTAGTCATCCACCTATCAATACCTGTACCACTATCTTGCAGCTTCCTCAAGACCATATGCCTTGGCCTTCTGTCTCTTGTATCCATCCACTCTCTTCTTTAAAATGGGAATCCATTTCATCTCTCAGTGCTTAATTTCAGCCGACAACTTTACCAATAAATCCTGTTTGGTTCTTCTCCAAGGACTCATGCTCCTCATCCATGCCAAGCTCCCACTGTATCTGGACTCTACCTGCATTGCTTCTTCCATCTTCCTAGTTCTTGACCATCAATAAGCAATATACAGAAGGTGAACAACGAATATGAGGTTCACTTACCATTTCTGACCTCAACATGAGCATTTGAGACTTGCTGTCCACCCACTATCCGTACCAGTGACCGATCTCGGCCATCTCCTAGTCTATTTTTGATCGATGTCAGCTCCCTGTACTGAACCTGACTACCGACGTCATTTCCCTAGCCGACGCCGGTGTCCCTGCTATCGATGTCGGTTCCTTCATGACCGACGTCAGTCTTCCTATTGCCAACGTCAGTTACTGTATAACTGATGCCGGTACTTGTGTTCGTCTATGAGTGACAAATTTTTACCCGTGAGCTCTCCATGGATCAAAATCCTAATCAAATCAACCCTGCTCTGCTCAGAATAAATCAGCTTCCTCACCTGATCTCTGTCTATCATCTCCTCCATGAACACCAAGGCTTTCCAGTTCTTTAGCTTGTCAAAAGCATCTGATCTCCGCTTCAAAACCTACATTCTCCTCCTACATATGTGACTAAGCCCATGAAGCCACATCTCTGCAACAGAAGGTGAATCAGCAATATAAGTAGATAGATAAAGGATACCTACTTTCTTATCACCATCTAATTCAAGTATAACTGCTGTGAGAGTTACAGTGCATCTCTCATCACCCAAATTTCTTGAAGAAATTAGACTCATCTCCAAGACTGGTACCTGCATGACTTCCTTCAACCACTGTGAGTCATTCGCTTGCAATTTCAGCTTCACTTCCCCTTCGTCTATAATCTGACAAGGCTCTCCAACCCCTAAATAAATCTCTCCAAAGTCTCCAAAGACATACCTATGAAAAGATGCTCTATTTTGGGCTGCATGGAAAGAGGCAAAAGAATCTATAAACAAAGATTCCACTTTATCCAGAACACCCTGTGCAATATTACCTACAACATGTGCTTCCACAAGCTGATCTGCTACCGACCAACAATCTCTTTTAACCTGCTCTTTCTTTCCATCAATCAGACCATTTGTGCTATTCAGTTTCTCCATTCGTAGCTTACTTTCTTCTGCCATTGCTATACTCCCACTCAATCTGAAACCCCTGTGAGTGACTTGTAATCAACAAACACTACCAGATTTGAAACCACCTATTATTCAACCCAACCAAAAGCTCTGATACCACTTGATGGTATTAGCTCTTGAACCTATAACCAAGGCTCTGATACCACTGTCAGGCACCTAGAACAACAAACATGCTCTGATACCACTTGTCAGGATCTTTGCTCCACCACAATTAGAGCACATATGATTACCAATTGTATTAGCAACTAAACACGGAATTATACCAGAAGTGACAAGTAACTAGAAATATGAAACAACACAGGAAATAAGAGACAATACACAATTGTATTATATACATGGAAGAAAATACAATAAGGAAGATGCCACTTCTTCCTCCACCTCAAAGGTTCGCCACTCCTCAAGACCTTCTTCCCTCTCTCTCTCGGTCCCAACAATAAATTCCAATATAGAATTGATGTTCACCTCTCCAACCAGTCAGTAACAACACTACCAGTTCACCAAGCACACAACCGTGCTCCAAGTAGATCTCCCATGAACCTTCAACCTGCAATTCAATAGACCATACTCACAATTGTAGATCTCTCTACACCCTTGAAGAACCCCTCTTCAACCAGTACCTCGATGGATCAGCTCCTTGACCTTGCAGACCTTGCAACTCTCCCTGATCAAACACTCTCAGCACCCCTTTGGAACTAGGAGGAGCTACACTAGCTCTCTCTAAAAGCTCTATGGCTTTCTAGCACACACTTACAATACAGCCCATGAGTCCATATATAGATCTCATGCTTACAATAATTAGACTAACCTAATTACAATAATTAGACTCGCAACTCAAGACTACGACTAGCCTTCAACATGCAAACTAGTAGTCCAAAAATAGACTCTCTCAGATTCATCATGCGAATTGCCTGTTCTCACACAGGCTACCGACGTCGGGGTCTCCATGATCGATGTTGGCCGACTGGTAACCGACGTCGGTTGCTTCCTCTTGCTATCTGACCGATGTCCACTGATCAGACCGATGCCATTTTTCTTGTAACTAAATCAGCAACTCCCCACAACTCTGGATCCTCCTTAACTTCTCTTGTTTGCATCTTGGTGAAGCTTTTAGCTCCACAACATAACAATCTCCCACTTGGAGATAAATAGCTGCACCTGTACTTGTACTTGTACACCGTCTAAATTATTCCTTGGCTTGTATTCCTCTTCAAGATCAACCCTGAAGACCAACCACCACACAACTTGTGATGCTATCCCTGTCATTCAAGTAACCTGCCACATCCGAACCTACATATCCATGTAGTGAAGAACTTGACCTTGCGTAACAAGAAACCCTGCTGCTAGTCCCACTGAACTGCCCTCCAGTACTCCTTCCCCGAATTGGCTCCATACTTTCTGACAACCCCCACTGCTTGGGAAAACAACTTAGGTCTACACTAGACCTCATGTGATTTCGAACCCTGTTTCAAGCTAAGCTTGAACTGTTCAGCCCTTGGTGTGCTTTCAGATTCTGCATCCTGCATCATGAACCCTGCCAACACTGTCTTCACATCAGCTTCCACTAGAGATCAAATCTCCATGTCTCATATGCCAAAGAATTTTGCTGCTTCAAATTCTTCATGACATGCCTCTGAACTAACCTTACCCTTAGCTCAGCAAATCCCTGTATGTACAAACCTGCTAGCAAATAACCCACATACAGTAACTAGATAATGTTGCAATCATCATCTACCTGGTAAGATAAAACCACAATAGTTACACTGACATTGACTGAAGCCATGCTTAGTCATCCACCTGTCAATACCTATACCATTATCCTATAGCTTCCTCAAGACCATATGCCTTGGCCTTCTGTCTCTTGTATCCATCCACTCTCTTCTTTAAAATGGGAATCCATTCTGTCTCTCAGTGCTTAATTTCAGTCGACAACTTTACCAACAAATCCTATTTGGTTCTTCTCCAAGGACTCATGCTCCTCATCCATGCCAAGCTCCCACTGTATCTGGACTCTACCTGCATTGCTTCTTCCATCTTCCTGGTTCTTGACCATCAATAAGTAATATAAAGAAGGTGAACAATGAATATGAGGTTCACTTACCATTTTTGACCTCAACATGAGCGTTTGAGACTTGCTGTCTGCCCACTATCCATACCAGTGACTGATCTCGGCCATCTCCCAGTCTATTTTTGACCGATGTCGGCTCCCTATACTAAACCTGACTACCGACATCGTTTCCCTGGCCGACGCCGGTGTCCCTGCTACCGACGTCGGTTCCTTCATGACCGACGTCAGTCTTCCTGTCGCTGACGTCAGTTACTGTATAACCGATGCTGATACCTGTGTTCATCTGTGAGTGACAACTTTTTACCTGCGAGCTCTCCATGGATCAAAATCCTAATCAAATCAACCCTGCTCTACTCAGAATAAATCAGCTTCATCACCTGATCTCTATCTGTCATCTCCTCCATGAACACCAAGGCTTTCCAGTTCTTTAGCTTGTCAAAAACATCTGATCTCCGCTTCAAAACCTACATTCTCCTCCCACATATGTGACTAAGCCCATGAAGCCACATCTCTGCAACAGAAGGTGAATTAGCAATATAAGTAGATAGATAAAGGATACCTACTTTCTTACCACCATCTAATTCAAGTATAACCACTGTGAGAGTTACAGTGCATCTCTCATCACCCAAATTTCCTGAAGAAATTAGACTCATCTCCAAGACTGGTACCTGCATGACTTCCTTTAACCACTGTGAGTCATCTGCCTGCAATTTTAGCTTCACTTCCCCTTCGTCTATAATCTGACAAGGCTCTCCAACCCCTAAATAAATCTCTCCAAAGTCTCCAAAGACATACCTATGAAAAGATGCTCTATTTTGGGCTGCATGGAAAGAGGCAAAAGAATCTATAAATAAAGATTCCACTTTATCCAGAACACCCTGTGCAATATTACCTGCAACATGTGCTTCCACAAGCTGATCTGCTACCGACCAACAATCTCTTTTAACTTGCTCTTTCTTTCCATCAATCAAACCATTCATGCTATTCAGTTTCTCCATTTGTAGCTTACTTTCTTCTGCCATTGCTATACTCCCACTCAATTTGAAACCCCTGTGAGTGACCTGTAATCAACAAACACTACCAGATCTGAAACCACCTGTTAGTCAACCCAACCAAAAGCTCTGATACCACTTGATGGTATCAGCTCTTGAACCTACAACCAAGGCTTTGATACCACTGTCAGGCACCTAGAACAACAAACATGCTCTGATACCACTTGTCAGGATCTTTGCTCCACCATAATTAGAGCACATATGATTACCACTTGTATTAGCAACTAAACACGAAATTATACCAGAAGTGACAAGTAACTAGAAATATGAAACAACACAGGAAATAAGAGACAATACACAATTGTATTATATACATGGAAGAAAATACAATAAGGAAGATGCCACTTTTTTCTCCACCTCAAAGGTTCGCCACTCCTCAAGACCTTCTTCCCTCTCTCTCTCAGTCCCAACAATCAATTTCAATATAGAATTGATGTTCACCTCTCCAACCAGTCAGCAACAACGCTGCCAGTTCACCAAGCACACAACCGTGCTCCAAGTAGATCTCCCATGAACCTTCAACCTGCAATTCAATAGACCATACTCACAATTGTAGATCTCTCTACACCCCTGAAGAACCCCTCTTCAACTAGTACCCCAGTGGATCAGCTCCTTGACCTTGCAGACCTTGCAACTCTCCCTGATCAAACACTCTCAGCACCCTTTTGGAACTAGGAGGAGCTACACTAGCTCTCTCTAAAAGCTCTATGGCTTTCTAACACACACTTATAATATAGCCCATGAGTCCATATATAGATCTCATGCTTACAATAATTAGACTAACCTAATTACAATAATTAGACTCGCAACTCAAGACTACGACTAGCCTTCAACATGCAAACTAGCAGTCCAAAAATAGACTCTCCCGAATTCGTCATGCGAACTGCCTGTTCTCACACAGGCTACCGACGTCGGCGTCTCCATGACCGATGTCGACCGACTGGTAACTGACGTCGGTTGCTTCCTCTTGCTATCTAACCGACGTCGGATGATCAGACCGATGCCATTTTTCCTACAACTAAATCAGCAACTCCCCGCAACTCTGGATCTTCCTTAACTTCTCCTATTTGCATCCTGGTGAAGCTTTTAGCTCCACAACATAACAATTCCTCTATAATAATGAAGGTACTTAAGTATTGTTTGTAAGGTGATGAATCAACCAATTATTTATCATAGGGGTCATCCTTTCTACACACATTATATTTAAGATTTATGATAGATAATTCTTATTAGGTTTTTTAAAAAAAAATCTATCGAAGTGATTCTTTTGTATTTTCCTCCTAGTCATAAGGAAACTAGAGCTCTCCTCATATTTTTTAATCCTTTCCATTGCTTCCTACAATATCTCATTCTATTAAAATCCATTGGGTTAGGTGGTGGTAGGTTATGCATGTTTTAATTTTACTTTTGATTTGAGATCATACATTGGCTAAATATTTTTAGATGGTAAGATCATTCTCAAGGAGAAACCATAATTTAAGTCCAAATCATATCAAAAAAATTCAAGAGCTATCATTGCCAAGTACCAAATCCATTTTTTAACTACATACATGTAGTCAAGGAACACATTTTCACAATCACTCTTAGGGGAGAACTATGTTTGTTTGATTTCCATCCTTGGAGTATTGGATAGGTATGTAATGGTTAATAATCAAAGGGGTGATTGATGCCAACTCGACCATTACACTCCCCCTCTATTTTTTTGTAGGTCTTAATCTTTTAAGGTGCCCTTAAATTTTCAAAGACAAAATAAGAAAAAAATTAAATTATACCATGCACAAATAGATTTACAATATCTTATCTTACTTAGAAGATGCATGCAAGGAGGTATAATAATTATACTTTTATCACAATCAATGAATATAGGTTTGTAGTCAATGGACACGAATAGGCACCTATGTCTTCCACCTCTGCCAAGCTTATCCATACATAGTAAAAAAATATATGCCTAATTATAAGCCATCATAGTCTTATTTTATGTTGATTCACATAGTCATATTTATTATAGTTAACTTGGATAGGTCTTTAGTCAACAAAAATGAATGGATGCCTATATTCTCCACCTTCACTAGACTTATCTAGAAGCAGTTTCATATTATGTTCTTGATCTCAAGCATGAAAAATCACATTTTTTATTTCCACTTGTAGATATCTGAAATAGTCAATAAAGTTTCTAGTTTGAGATAAGTATATTTATCACTGGTGTTTTACAAATATAAATATTTTAAATTTTTTTCAATTTTCAAAATTAGAATTGTTACTTATTGTACATCTTTAGTATTATGATATATATCTAGTTTTACACCTATTAAATATAAAATTTTATTTTTTAAATAAAAAATAGGGTAAAAAAATTAGATATTCTTCCCAAATTAGCATTCACATATTGGGAGACCTTGTGTATTTATTCTTTCATAAAGGAGTATTGTATGGTGTTTCCCTATCTTAAGGGTACTCATTCTACTTTTGAATATATTTTGCATATTTTAGCATATTTGACCATTAATATATATTATTTTTTATTGATATTTATATTATATATAATTCTATTTTTTATGTGTGAATGTTATCAAGTGGTATCAGAGCTTTAATTTGGGAAAAAGTGTGGTTGAAACCCTAATTTTGAAGAATTGACTATCTCTTACAAACCACTATGATTTTTTACACAATTTATACTATAGTTGAAGAATAATTCAAGGAATATAAAATAAAAAATTGAGGTTGTATGATAATTTTGATAAATTTATTTATTTTAGATAGGTATTCATTTTTTACCAAAGCTTCAATTGAATATCACTTTTTATCACCAGAGCAATAACTAGTTTAGGATATAAATAGGGGACCCAGATCCCCATGAATAATCCTTTGATAATAATACCACTTTGAAAAGATACTATATACCAAAAAACTCAAGCCATTCCAACCATCAAACCATACCATCTTTTGATATCACCAGATTTACCACAAGATGAGATGTTATATCCTACCAAATGCAAGCCACTCAAATTGTCTAACTATACCAATTACCAAATATACCATAGCTACCATAGATTCACTCAAACACTCTATGGATACCAATACCAAAAATAATGATCACATCTATCCTCACATGCCTCAACAAGAATTGAACCTTGGTGGGCTTGGATACATCCAAGTGACCTCACCAACTCACCTCCACCTCATTGGCATTTTAAGCAAGTTATTGTTATTTTAGAGTTTTCATTAAATTCACTCTATCGAAAAAAATTTCAAGAATTATTATGTAATTTTTTATTGAATTTTTATAATCATTTAAGAATATATCATAAAAAATTATGGTTTTGTGACTAGTTTGGATCGAGTTGTTGTAATTTTATGGTTTTGAATTTTTTTCTCTATAGCCATAATTTTAGGATTTTTTTGATTTTTTTCAATTTCAAAAAGATCTAAAAAATCTATTAGGGGTATATTATTTTAAGTTTTTATTTTAAGGTAAACCTAAGTTCAAAAATAATTTGGTCAAAGTTTAGTTAAAGGATATATTTAGATCTACTTATCTACATGTTTTTATTCTAAGATTTGGGGTAAAACTGAGATCTTGAAAATACAAATGTATATAAAACTTGAGATTATATATGTTATGAATCATGGATTAAGAAAATAAAATAAATTTTATGATATATTTTTGAAAAAGTTTTAAATATTTGAAGAATGATGTATGGAGAATATAAAATAAAAATAATGAACATTAGGAGGAAGAAAATGCTAATGATGTAGAAGAATTGTAAGCAAATGTGGATGAGGATGAGGACATGAAAAATGAGGATGACATAGAAGAAGAAGAAATTAATTATGACTATGGTAATGATAAGAATGTGATATTACGGAGGAGGATATAAGTGGTAAAGAATAAAAATGAAGAGGAAAAAATAATGTTGACAATGGTGATGTTCATGATAAAGATGCATAATATGAAAAATAATGAGTGGATGATAAAGGTTTAAATAATTTAGATAAAACTAAATAATCTTAAATATTTATTTTTAATGGATGTATTCAAATTAACAAGGCCATTATACCTAGTATCAAGTATAACTTCATCAACATGGATGAGGATCAGTATCTAGGTTTAAACAAGGAATGCCAAGGAAGTTGAATTAGATGGTAAGTGTTGATGTGTGTTTTAGGCATACTTACCCAAGGGAATGAATGGGATAAAATACCTCTTAGTTTAGAATTTTCAAAGATAATCTAGAGCACGAGTTTTAGTTTATGAATCTCTTATGTATCCTACTAAGAATAAATTTAGAAAACAAACATATATTAACACACAAAAATCTCAATCATGCATCCAAACTCTACTAAACATAAAGATATTTTCCAATCTTTCCAAGGATGAATACTACATTGATTCATAACTATAAGAGTGGGTCAAACAAAAGAAACACAAAATAGAATGAGGTTAAGGAAGAAAAGTGGGTTCTAAAACTTGGTAGGGTTATTATTTACATGGATTATCTATGAATATGACTAAAACTTTCATTTGCCTAGGTAATTATGCTTGGATTCAAACTAAGCTAGACAGGGTAGTTGATGAGCTATAAAAATGCCTAGTTTGAGTATTTAATATCTTTCTTTGAGCCTTCCATTGATAAAATTCTTAGATATAAAATATATGTTTTGTATATTCTTCTTATAAATAACACTAAATGAATATGATGCATATGTTGTTTATGCTTATATGAATGAAATAGTTTATTTTGTGATTCGAATACATTATGGAATATTTTTACTATGTTTTTTTAATTTATAATATCACATGTTTTAAGATATTTATCAAACATGAATAGCTCGTATCAATCTGAGAAGTGACAACCCATAGAAAATTGGGTAGTATTAACTCAAAGCTATTGGATAGACCTAGCCCATAATAACTAGGTGAAGTTAAGTTATAACGAATGGAACATTCCAACCTGTAAATTATAACTTGTAAGTTTCCATGACCAACTTGTAGTAACTTTTGGACAATTGTTCTAGCGTATAACAATTGTAAAAACATATTTGGTTATTGTTAAGTGGCTGAGAAAGTTAAATAATGGATATTACAAGCTAGGATTTTGAATAAATTATGGCTAAAAGTGTTGAAAATGGTTATCCCTTATTGGACCATACCTATTTATCATCTCAACTTACAAATAAAACATCTTTCTATTCTATCTTCTTCTCACAATCATTTTTGGTAGCATTCTCATAGTTAAGATGCATTTCTAAAATTTATTTTATACTCTTAGCTTAGGTATTTTATTATTGAAACAATAAAGGTGCCCACCTCTCTATTTAATACAGTAGGGCATAGGGCAAGGATAAGAGGAAAATGGTGATTGAATAATAGATGAAGTTTATTGAGTTAATATATGCAACCTTTTTTTATAAATCTTTAATTATTATAGGATTATGAATGCAAGCAATTGATTTGAATTAAAATTATTTATATCCAAGGGAAGGATTAAAACTATGAATGCCCTCTCATACTAAATTTTAGTGAAGATCATGACTTGTTAGAATAAACATTGGTTTGTGTGAAATTATTTATTCATTTCTTTTTAGTTCTGCATGTGTAATTTAAAGTTGATTTATGGATAACTATGATTAGTGTGACTATTATTAAATCTCTTAGAGGAAGCTACCAACATAGTTATTTCAATTCATTTTAGTTATTTAGTTCTTTTAAGTGTGATTTAATTTTTTTCACTTTAAATTTATGTAAGTTAATTTATGAAAAGTGTGTTACCTCTTTGTAATTGATAAATCTCAACAAATGAATGAGTGTTACAAATACAATGTCAACATATTGTCAAAATTAATGCACATTGGGTTAAAAATTAGTGAATGTAGTGGATTTTATAAACCAATTGGTTATTTTATTTTATTCATAATGCTATACATATAGATATTGGTTTGCATCAATTTAATTGGTGGTTAAAATTATAATCATAGTTTTGGTGTCATTATCGGGGAAGGTGTCAAAACACTTATATCTTCAAGTTGATAAATTAGTTTTCTTTCTAGTTTAAAATTTATTGTTTTATTAGCTTGAAATTACTATTTTACTATTTTACATTTCCTTTTTTATAGGCATAAGATTAAATTTATGCAAAATTATATTTGTGAAAAAATAAAAAACACACACTGTACTAACCATGTACAAGATAGGGTAGGAAGAAACACAAGAAGAGTGGTTGATTTGTATGTAGTAGGAACAAGACCATTTAGGTAGATTATTACCTAAATAGTTGATATTTTATACATGAATAGATTCAAAACCTAAAATAACTATAAGTCATAAGGAAACACTTGGAGACAATCCATAGTTGTCATCTGAAGAGCTAAAGGAGAAAAAAAGAGAGTTATTAGTTGAACTCGTAGAACAAATCAAGATGAAAATAATTTTCATACTCATAAGAAGAACACTTTTTCACCATTTCAAAGGGTTCCTATTTGGTGATCCCACACTCAAGAGTCTGGTATTCATATCCCTTCACCATTGACCAAACTTATAAAAGATCATTTAGAGCCTTTATAGCCCCAAAAAGAAACATCAAACCTACAAAACCTATTGAATTTATTGAACAAAAAAACCTCTTTGTTAAACCTATAACATGATTCTTAATAAAATACACTCCTTCACCTCTCTCCAGGAGACACTCTTTTCCCTTAGATAAGCCAAAAATTTCCATTTATTATTCACTATGGATTACAAAGATTGACTAAGAATTTGAAGAGTGGGTGATAAAAACTATTGTTATACATAGGCATAACATTCATAGAGGACCATCAATAATAAAACACTGTCAATGAGTTTGTAACCTTCAAGTTTATAATTAATACTCCTATGGGAAATGCACCTATGAAAACTATCCCCCATTTTTTCCTACCTAATTTTAGGGGAAAGATAAATGAGGATCCAAATACATTTATCTTTGAGGTTGATGTCTTATGACATAAAATGACTACAACCAAGATGCTCAAAATTTTAAGTTATTTTCAACAACACTCAAAGATGCATCCCTCAAATGGTTTATAGGTCTAGGGAAGGATACAATCTCCACTTGGAGGGATATTAAGGAAACGTTTCTTTCAAAATATCAAGACTATAATTAAGGAAGGACCTACAGGAGAAATGATATTTTAAAAAAGTCACAAAAAAGGATGAATTACTAAAGGTTTACATGGAATGATTGTGTTTAGCCTAAAAAATATAAGCATACCACATTGAATTTAGTTTCTCAAAAATTGATATTTTTGAAAGGAGTTAAAGATGAAAACTTAGAATCATTGGGATTAATGAGTGGTAGAGATGTCTCAAAACTATCATTCAATGAGATCACCAATTCTATGAGATAATTATTCAAGGTCAACAATGAATAAAACCCACACAAACAAGATACTTCATTAGGTGTAAACAGACTCTCATAAAAAAAGGTAAGTAATTTGTTGTAGGATATGAAGTAATATATTATCTGTCACATGGCTACAACAAAAGATATGCTGCACATAAAGAAGAATCAAGAAGAAACATAGGATTTGATGGTTTATTCTTAGACTATCGTAAGAAGAAATTAGATTGTAAATGCCATGTAGTTAGAGTAAAAGTGGCCAGCATAATAGAGGAACATCCTATAATAATGGAATTACATGTGATTGGTGGAGATGGACATCAATTTTTATATATAGTACAATGAAGACAATGGACACAAAGGCCACCCAATCAAGGTATGCCATCAAATTATACATTTTCAAATTTTCAAATTTTAGTTGTTTTTAATTTGAATGGATCTAATTTTTGGATAATCATGCCACCCCAAAACTAGAATTGGCCACAATAGAATGCCCAACCTCCAAAAAATTGATAACCACCCTAAAGTCAGCCTTGAATGCCTTAAAATTGGCCACAATAAAATTACCAACCTCTAAAATATTTACATCCATCCCAAAATAAGTCTTGGAAACCTCATAATTAAAACCAACAATGGTTCTCTTTTTCCAACCAATAGAAACAACTGTGGATAAATAACTAATGTTGGTTTAACCAAAATATTAAATTTCCACAATAACCAGAATAGAAACAACAACTAACCTTGATGCCTAACACTCAAATATATCCTAAGAAATACCAATTGACCACCCAAATTATACCTAAACCCACCAATAAGTTAGTTTAATCAACACAAGCCACTAAAATAATGCAATATCTAACTTACACGTTAGACATCGATGAAGTCCATCTTCATTCAAGATGTATTTTTAACCACCCACCTCACCCATGATAATATTTAATCTTAAAGAGATTACAAACACCCATAATAATCCAAAACCACTTGAACATATCACTACTCCTAAACCAAGTTCCAACACAACACAAGAAGGGCCTATCAACCCTCATTTCCTGAGAGATTCTAACCTACTAATCAAGAATCTAAAGTTGATTTTATAAGACAATTAAAAAATGTTTGTGTTTAGATTCCACTATTTTAGGCTATAAAATATGTGCTCATCTATACTAAAACTATCTATAAAGTATGCTTAGTTTTTTTGGGCTGAAACAGGAAGGATCCCAAGATCATCCAAGTAGTTGGACAATTTTGGACATCATTCTAGGAAATGTAGTTCCACCTAAGTATTTTGATCCAAATATCCCCATAGTTAATGCAAAAATTCATGTAAAGCTTATATATAATACCTTAATTGACTTAATATCATCCACCAATGTCACGACTATCGAAATAATTCATAAACTTGAACTTAAAAAACTTCCAATACCTACTATTATTAAAATGGTAGATAGATTTATGGTAAAGCTAGAAGGGATTATAGAACACTTAGTTATAGTTATAGATTCATGGGAGTACCTAATAAATTTTATCATCTTATAACCTAAGTCCAAATTAGGAGGATATATCCTTATTCTAGGTAGACCATGGATAGCTATAATTGATGCTTTCATTGGTTGTAGATTAGGGAACATGTTGATTTCAAATGACAATGATATTAAGAAATTAATGCTATACCCACTAGCCAAGCCTTTTGATGAAATAAAATAAACTTCTTGGGTAGAATATGAAGATGAAGAACAAGTTTATTTGCATACTTTGTTCTCTATTGAAATCAAAATATCCATGAAATATCAAGAAGAAGTCACAATCCTTTCTAATATCCTAAAAAGCACCTATCAAGTGGACTCTCACAAAAATAATATCTTGTAATGTATACCATGTCCCTTCACAAACGCCATTCCCAAATAATGTTCATTTGATTCTTCAATAGATATTATAACCTCCCATAAAATACTACCACACCATTGAATCCATACCTCATTGTTGGGTAATGTAGAATCCATGTTTTCCCTATCTAAACAAGTAGGAATCTTTTCAAAACAACCCTTTAATATTAGTGATATATTAGAAACTCAACAAGAAACTAAACTAGTCATCATGCTTTGAAGCCAAAAAATAGTCTTTGTTTAGGACTATTATGACATGAAATATATCAACCCAGATCTATGTACCCACCACATTACATCAAGGATGAGTGAAAGCCTATTCACTAACCACAATGTAGGATAAATCCCATTGTTAAAGACAATCAAAACTAAGTTATAAAAACTCTTGGATGTATGGTTTATCTATCATATTTATGATATTCAATGGGTTTCACCTCATTTTATTGTACCTAAAGGGGGTAAATGGTGTATATTCATGGATTATAGGGAGTTAAACTCAACCATGAAGTAATATCACTTTCATCTTCTTTTCATTGACCAAGTACTTGACACGTAGGTAGGAAAGAAATATTTTCATTTATTGATGAGTTTAGTGGATATAATCATATTATAATAGTTATTTAGGGCCAACATAATACTAACTTCACATGTCCTTAGGGTACCTATGCATATGTTATAATACCATTTGGTTTATGCAATGCTTCAACCACTTTGTAATAGGCTATTTTGAGCATATTTTATGATCTATCCCATGATTGTGTTGATATCTACATGTATGACTCCATAGTCTATGTGAAAACATATGATAAATCCCTCTAAAAATTAGAAAAAGTCCTCTAACATTGTGAAGATAACCAATTGTCCCTAAGTCATGAGAAATGCTACATGTTGATGATCGAAGGTATTGTCGTGGTATGCCACATCTCACCTATAGGAATTAAAGTATATCCTACCAAAATAAGTGTAATCAATAAATTATCAATTCAAAAAAAAATGTTCAAATTTTCTTTGGGCACACTAGATACAATCATAGATTTATTAAATATTTTAGCGAAATTGCAACACCTCTATTTGTTTTATTTTCTAAAGACAATCATTTTATTTGGACTGATGCATGTTAAAAAATGTTCTAATAACTTAAGGATATACTAGTAACAACTCTAGTATTAAGAGGCCCTAATTGAACATTGCCCTTTCACATCCACATAGATGCCTTTGATACTACACTGAGATCTATCCTTGGTCAAAAAGAGTAGTTATTGAACTATGCCATATATTTTATTAGTAAATACCTCAAAGGGGTTGATCTCAATTACATAATTATGGAGAAATAATTTGTTTCTATATTCTATGCCATCAATAAATTTAGACATTACATTATAGGTTATCCAGTTTTCATCTATAGTAATCATTCAAAAATTAAGTATTTAATAAATAAATAAACACTCACTGGAAGTATAATTAGATGTCTATTTATATTTCAATATTTTTTTATTAATATTATATATAGGCTAGGTAAGTATAATGTAGTTTCAAAATTTTTATCATGTTTAACATCTGATAAACAAAGTTTAGTAGTAGATGATTCCTTTCCCAAAGAACATATTTTTTCATTCTCCACTAATACTCCTTGGTATGCAGACATTGATAATTACTTTTTGGGAGGATTAACTTCAAAAAATTTATCTCCAAAAGAGAAGCATAATCTATTGGATAAAATCATTCCATACTCATGGATATCTAGGTACATTTTTGTCACTAGCCCTGATTCAGTCATTAGTCAGTGTATAATAGAGGATAAGATTGTTGACATCCTTAGAGAATGTCATGATGAACCATATGATTTTAATTTTATTTTAAATATGACTACCATCAAGATCTTAATTTCAAGATCTTTTTTACTGCCTTGTATAAATATGTAATTGTATATTCTTGCTAGTGTGATTAATACTAGCATATGGTGAAACCCACATGTTTTGATGAGATGTCACTTCAGCTTTAAATGGTTTTTAAACCATTTTAAAAATTAGGACTTTATTATATAGGACAAATAGATCCAAAATTAAATAATAAGGAATACATATTAGTTTGCATAGCTTATATGATTAAGCGGGAAGAAGTGCAAGTCTTAACACATGCACGAGATGAAAAAGTTATAGAATTTTTGTATGAGGAAATATTCATTAGATACAGATTTTCAAATTAATTTTTTAAAAATCAAGGGCCTCAATTATAATATGATCTCATAGCTACCCTTATTCATGAATATGAAATTAGACATAAGAAGTCCACTCCACATATCCCTTTGTCAAATGGGTAGGTAGAGGTTATAAATAGAGAATTGGAAAATATTCTCACAAAAAATGTAAATATGCACCACAATGATTAGGATACACATATTCCTAAAGTAGTATGGGAATACAAGATCGCATGGAAGACTATAAATGAATTTACCCCATATGAACTAGTATATGGGAAGAAACTTGTTCTCACCATTGAATATGAGGATAAATCCTTACACACAAATTTAAAACTTAGCCTAGACTTCTCATAGTCATATAAGGAAAAAATCATGTAATTTAATTCTTTTTATTAATTTTGAATATAAGATTTACATCATACATAGGTGGTACACTAGAAACAAATCAAATAACATGACAAGTATATCAGGATAAGACAATTCTACATGAGATATTGGGCCCTATTTTTTGATTCCAAGTATAAAGATCACAAGGGGAAGATAAAAAATAAATGGATTGCCCACTATGAAAAAAATTAAGTATTTGAAATTGGTGATGTAAAGTTATACACAATTTACTTATTACACTTATGCTTATTAATAAATGGTCAACAATTGAAATTGTACAAGAACCCACTTTCTAAAGAGGGATTCACATGATAGCTTCTTGATTCGAAAACCCTTCCTTCCACTCAACCTACATGAGATGTTTTTCACACATTGGAAGGATATTTTAGCCTACCCTTCCTCTCCATAGATAAAGGGTAAAGATTATATCACAATCTAGTCCATCACACATCTATTTAGTTGGATATAAGATGAATATAGATTCTACCTTATCAACTGATCTATTGATCAATTAGGATAAAAAATTCAAAAATTAAAATAAAAAAAGAAGACAAATAAAAATAAAAAATAAAAAAGTTAACAATGAAACCTTTAGACATTCTTGATGGATTTTAGTTAGAAAACTGGTTATTAGCTAACCAATGTCTATATAGAAAATACTTGATGGAAAAATAGTCGGTTGACCATATAAGGATAAGAAAAAAAGAAAAAAATAAGAGAAAAAATATGCAATAAAAACATACTTTCGATTCTCCTCCTTGATCACCACCTCTGTCTAAGGCTTTAGCAGTTGTTACAACTCTCCTTAGATAGATATAACTTGCATATGGCTTGATAGAAGTTGTAAATTAAGTTTTTATAGGATGAAAATATTTATTTTAGGTTGGGTAGTATATGATATAAAATCATTGGTAGATGATACAAAAATAAGGTACAATGATGAAAACATGTGGTAATTGACATGGAATGACTGATAAATATTAAAGGATGAGAAGTATATAAGATGAAAAGAGTAAGAGTTATTTCAAGATACCTAATAGTTGGACACATTTAATATAAAGATAAATGAATTTAATACAAGATTATGGGAAATTTGATGACAGTTGAGATGGATAGTTATACATATTATTTTCCCCTAGTTGCTTCCAACTACTATAAGGCACCTTTCAACACTTCACTAATTCCTCCTACAAGCACTTATCTATATAATAATGAGTACTCCACTAGTAATCAATATAAATGGACCTCATCACATCATAAATTTAACCAACATGCTTAAAAAACTACCATACATAGAACCACTCTAAAATGAGCATCATCAAGTTTTAACACACTTTTCACCTCATCATTACTTTGTTAGCTTCCTACACATCCTACCAACTAAATACGTATCAACAAATTGACATAATTAGGTAACCAACTTGTAAAATGTGATAACATCTTATTATTCCAAATTAATAATATTTTATCTCATGTGGATGTTCATGAGTATGTCATCATATTATTTTTTTCTATTTGATTGTTACAAGCTTAGCCTATGGAAATTCATTTCCATATTTGGTAACTAGCTCCATCAAATTTGAAATCTACCATAAAAAATCCACCACCAAAATATACCCTTTTTTGTCACATGTATAACCTATATTACCCTCCACTCAAGGCCAAGTGACACCGTAGTTGAGGGGAGGTGACTTAATTATATTGACTTAATTAATATAACTACGATTACAAAAGGATAAGAAAATAATGGTCACTGAACAAAAACAAACACACTAATACTCCAAAAAAAATCTATTTGGGATTTTGATAAAAGTAAGCATAAAATAACTATGGGAGGAGACATTTTTTATAGAGAACCTAAAGACATCACACCATTAATGGAAAATCAAGATGTTGTCAATATATTCTAGAATCCAGGTTGGATAACTTAATTTGAAAAATTTATTGGGTACAATGGTGACATTGAAAAATAATTTACCAACACCTTTGTTGGTGATGAATCCACTATCAATGGGTTAAGGATAAAAGTCATTGAAGATTTGATTAGTTAGGTAACTAGCCTCACAAGAATAGGGTATCCATGGGAAACGAGATCTAGTGATACAATATCCAAAGACATATTATTCATAGGAAATGAGTGATTTAACTCTTCAAAACAAGGCACACTCGACCTCTTTTTACCCCAGGTATGGGCATGAATTTCTCTATATATTGTTAAATATTTCACTTGTGAAGTTAGATACTTTATGTTATGTGTAACTAATTTAAAATTAATCAATAATTTGAGGCATAATATAAGGATAAATGTGACAATTTTTTTTCTAGATTTATTTAGAAGAATGGTAGAAGAATAGCAAAAGGACAAACCTAAATCTTTGTCTCACCACTACCTAATTCAATTGATTGTCAAAAGTATGTAAGAGATAGTAGACCCAATATATATTGGGATGATTTTTTGTAAATGCCATTAGAATAAGAGGTAAAGTAAGATAATTAAGAAGAATAATTTAAAGTAAAAGAGGATAATGAAGAGAAAAAAGAAGTAGAGGTAGCTATAGAGGAGGAAGCTGCATTAGGAAGACAAGAGGTAATTATTGAATAATTAAGAGAACATGTAGCAGAATAAAGTATGATGTATTCAAGAAGAATAATGAGGAAATTGATCATTCCATCCTCTACATATAAATCATAAAAAAAAATAAAGGGAAATAAAACAAAATAAATAAGAAGTTACCTCAACTTTTAGATCTACAAAAAGGTAAAGAGTTAAACCAATGTAGGTTTATAGAAGAAGATCACACTAGTTGAGAGCCAATCTATATGAAAAATCTATTTTAAACACCCTAAATATGATTCACATCAGTGAAGATTTATCTAAGGACTAAAACTGAAAACACTCTAACAACCATTGGTTTTGAAGAAGAGTACTCAACTTTGCATGGCTTTGGATCCCCATATTATGAAAAATGGGAACATGAAGCCAATTATTCACATTTAGTAGAGGAAGATGTAATGGAATAAAGACATGAAGATGAAAATATGTATGAAATTTTTTTATAACACAAACTAAATAGCCCTAAAATTCCACATCAAGTAGAATTTTAAACCCTAGAGTAAGATCTCAAGGAGATTAAAATCACTAGGGGTAGGGTTAGGGTTTTATAAGAAGGAAATGAGTTAGATAAATTGGCATAAGTAGTTACATAAAAAAGTACACATATACAAGATTCTGTATCATAGCCTATGGCATAGGCTATAACACAATCTATGGCACAACTTGTAGCACAAAGTGCAACACATTTGGTATTAGAAGAACTTCCCACCATATCTAGAATTATTGAAAAGTTTGTTGCATCCACTTATACCTAGACAAATAAACCTAACCAAAAATTTATTTTTCTTCAAATGTATTTGAGAGGAGATGGACTATTCTATGATGTGAAATTTTGGTGGTTTATACATTATAACTAGCCGAAGGAAGAAAATAAGGAATTGAAAAATAAATTCCAAGAAGGTGAATCTCAAATCATGAGATGGAAAGAAAAAGTGGAGGATATGGAAAAATTGATTGAAAAAATTCTAAATTATAGGCCACTTGCTCATGTTTACTCTATTTTTATTGAGTAATGGTCAAAGTTTCAATTTATGAGGGTATACTATGATTTTACCTACTCGATAATATATCCCACATCATTATTTGAAATATATAATAGTTATAACCCTAAATCTCAAAATAATTGTGTAAGTTTTACATGCATAACTATGTTATTCCTCATGATGTAGAATGGAACCCAAACCTATATGTGTGTGATGTTCTACTAAAGTCTTTTCCCTCCTATTTGTTAAATGAAAATAAGAGAGGAAAGAAAAAATGGAGTATCAAGTAAAAGAAAATGAAACTAACCTAATGATCAGAGGAGATGCCACTCAACTTGAATTGATATAGGAAGAATACATTTTACTAATGAAAAATAGAGAGGTTGCTATATGGTTTTTAATGGAAATAGGGGCTTAAAATTAGTGCCTCACATTGTTGACTAAGATTGGTTAAGATGAATTTAGTACTTGTATATCTAGATAGAAGGAAATAACCCCTGAGTTGAGAAAGAAAGAAATATTCTCTAGATATAATTTCAAAGCTACCCTTGAAAGAGTCCATACATATATATAAATTGCAAGGAAGGAGGAGCTAAATTAGTTAGCCATTAAATTTCAACCTACACCATTTTAGTATCCCATTTATGACTAGATAGGGTAAAGATAGGTTGATAAGAAGGTAGAGGATAAGAAATGGAAAAATATAGAGGCCCATCAAGGATTTTATGGTAAATAGGGGTCTAAAACATCACAACCCTTTGAATTTAGATTTTTATGTATTCATGAAATGTATAAATTGAAACTTACTCAAGGATGAACAACCCATTAATTTTAGGGGTGTGATGAGATATAAAAATAGTCTAGTTTGAGCACTCAATATCTTTCATTGACCCTTCCATTTACAAACTTCTTAGATATAAAAGATATGTTTTATATATCATGCCTATCAATAACACTAAATGAATATGATGTATATGTTATTTATGTTTATATGAATGAAATGGTTTATTTTGTGATTTAGATGCATTATGGACTAGCTTTACTATATTGGTTTATATATAATATCATGTGTTTTAAGATCTTGAACAAACAAGAATAGCCTATAGCAATATGAGAAATGACAACCCATAGAAAATTAGGAAGTATTAACTTGAAACTAATGGATAGACGCAACCCATAACAACTGGGTGAAGTTAACTTATAATGAATGGAGAAATCCAAATTGTAGATATTATGCTATAACAACTTGTAGGTTTCCATGACTAGCTTTTAGCAATTACTGGACAATTTTTCCTTCTTGTAGTAGTTGTATTGACATATTTGGTTGTTGCTAAGTAGTTGAGGAAGTTAAATAATGGATCTTACAAGCTAATAACTTGAGAAACTTATGGCTAAAAGTGTTAACAATAGTTACCCATTATTGGACTATAATATTTGTCATCCCAACTTCCAACTAGAACATACTTCCATTATTTATTCTTCTCAAAATCATTGTTAGCAACATTCTCATAGTTAGGATGCATTCTTAAAATTTGTTTGGTATTCCTAATTTAGGTATTTTCTTTTTAAAACAATAAAGGTGACTACCTTTGTATTTAATGTAGTGGAGTATAGGCCAAGGATAATAGGAAAATAGTCATTGAATAAAAACTAGATTTTTTTGAGTTGATATATGTAACCTTTATTGTAACAAACTTTAATTACTATAATATTATGAATGCAAACAAGTGATTTGAAGTAAAAACATATATATTCAAGGGAAGGATTGGAACTCATATACAATCGAGGAGGGCTTCAGTGAATATCCTAACTCATTAGAATATCCATTGGTTTGTGTGTAAGTATTTATTCATTTCTTTTTAATTCTACATGTGTGAGTTAAAGTTGATTTCTACATAACTATGATTAGTGTGTGTTATAAAAAATATTAGAGGAAGCTTTAATAATAATATTTCAATTAAGTTTAGTTATGTAAATTTATAGACTTTCAATTTATGCAATTTACTTTATGCAAAGTGTGTTACCTATATGCAATTAGTAAATCTCAATGAATGAATGAGTGTTGCACATATAGTGATAACATCTTGTCAAGCTTAATGCACCTTGGTTTGAAAATTAGTGAAGGTAGTGGATTTCATAAACCTATTGGTTGCCTTATTTTATTGATAGGGGCATACATACATAGATTGGTTTGTGTTAGTTTAATTAGTGGTTAAAATTCTGCTCATCAATAGGGAGTCTAGGGAATAACTTATAGTGAGCATGATACCCAAAAAACTAATTCATAATATGAATAACTATACAATTTTTTAATTTTTTTATAACCATTTAGATAAACTCAATAAGATGAAAATATTTATAAAGTTAGTGATTTACTCAACTCGACAAAGCACACATAAAATAACCAAGATTCATAATAGTCCTAGAAACATCAAACATCCACCACTTATGTATTGATAATTTAGGAAGGATTTTATAGAAAAATAAATTAGAGATAATGAAAATTCCTAAGAATTTATTCAATTCTCCAAGTTTTTATTAAAAATCCAAATCTTTACAATGTTTAAGAGATCCTAATATATAACATCAAAGAAGACCCTTCTTACAAGAAGGGGAGCCAATTAATAACCATGATGATGAAGTTGTTACAACCATAACTCATTGCATAAAGTTAAAAGATAACATAATGATAAGGAAAGGGGCCAGACCCACTATACACACTTCAAATGAGATTCTCTTTTAACTATTTTATCTCTACATATAACCTATTATTCCTTGGGAATAAATGTAAAATCATTATATCCTTAGGTGATCCCTATTTTCATGAGTTAATCATGTAATGACTAGGATATTCATAGTTATAGATTGATAATTAGTTCCTATAGTACCACCAGTTTGTGCTAAAATAGTTTGAGAGGTTCCATCTGGGGGATTGCTTGGTTGAATTATGGAATTAGTAGGAATCATAGTTTATGCACCACCAACTTGAGTTAAAGTAGCATGATGAACTTGCATGACTTTGGCACATTATAAAAAATACTCATCTATTTTGGATAAAGTGATTATAAGGGCTCTAAATAAAATGCTCATTTTGTCTAGGTGGATGGCATGATTGGCAAGAAGGGTTTGCAGGGTTACCTTCACTACTATAGTTCGCTCTACTTTTTCCTTGGCATAACTCACCAAGTCTATGACCTATTCAATGCCAACTTTATTATATTATTGGTACCTATTATTAAATTTGGTCATGAAATTAGCCAATGTGATCGAAAATTCCATGAAAGAATCATGTTTTCCATTTTTATTAAATATAGATACTATCCAAGCTCCTTGAAAGTTGAAACAATTACATGATGGTGTCCATGGCATTGTTAATTTCCCATAATATGTCATCCATTTATCTTATCCATTGATGTATTGAAGTCCTCATATTTATCATCCAATTATGTTATGATCCAATGTCATAAAAAGACATGAGGTTTAGTTGCAATAACATGTCCTTCTTGGAAAATTTGGTCAAATGTGCCAATTTAGACTCAAATTTGGTAATATGGAAAAAACATAGGTTTACCTTAGGCTGGAATTTTTTCCAAGAGCTCATATAATTACTTAAGTGCTTCCTTGATTTTTATGGTTACACTATCTAGGACTGAGGCTCTTATATGGGTCTCTAACATTTAAATCTTTTATTTCATGCCCTTGATAATTTTATTTACGACATCACTAATGGTAGTTACTATAGACTCTAAATCCTCCACCCACTCATTAGTATCTCCTAGTCTTCTTTTTCTCTTTCTTGTCAAATTAAATATTTATTTATCCACTACATGGAAAGTGGGTGGCCTTTCCTTCATAACTCTTCTTTTGATCATTTTTTTGAGTTTTCAAGTGGGTTTCTCAAATTCAAATTTGACTTCAAGATCTTTAGTTATGAATATCCTTATCTTTTAGGATTTGGATAACTATATTTCCTTCATCTAGTTTCCTCCAACATGTGGCATTATGGTAATAAAGGATGAGGTTGGTGAAACATGTGATGTGTGGGGTGGAGGCCTAAGAATGGGTGATGCAAGGTTAACCAATACAAATCTTGTGCATGACACTGAGAGGGGTGAATACTTGTGATGAAGAAGTGGTGAAAATATGTGAAGTAAGAGGTGTGTTCAGGGAAGGGTAATCATAATTGGAAATGGGGAAGATGGAGCTACAAAAGGAGTAATGGGTTGTAGAGTTACTACTTGAGCCTAGTTGATAGAGAATAGAGACTGCACCTATTTTATCTTAGGCTATTTAATATCTGAAGTAAGAGGTGTTGAAGCGAGTGTGGGATAGGTTATGGTAGTGGATTTATAATATGAGACAATTGGGATTGGGTCCACCACTTGACACATGAATCTATTTTTCTAAGGGCTCTGAAGTGATAATGTTCAGGGACATAATGACCATATTACCTAAGAGGGGATGCCACTATTGACATGATATGAATGGGATGGGTGGAGACAATAATAACATGTGTAATATGTATAGTGGTCCTGATTATCTAATTGTGTATAGTGGTCCCCAGTTACTTATACCTGGGATGTATCAGGAGGGTACCAACTAGGACATCCTCTAATGGAGGCATAAATGGAGAATAAGGGGGGCTAAATGTGGATTTTTGTACCATTTAATTTTATTTAGGAGAACAAATGTGATTGTTTTTTATTAAATAAGTAGACATAAAATATGGATATAAAGTGAATGTATGTGTTACCTCATATATTTGATGATCCTTTGAGTGAGTGCTCATGGAGGTAGGTTGCTAGTGGAGGTAGGCCTTGTAGTACCATTATTATTAATTTAACCTATATGCTTAGTGACTCTTGTTTGACCTTAAAAGTCCATAAATTTTCTTCTATCTACTCTAACTAATGAATTTATACTAGGGTAATTGTACTACATGTAGTCTCCATCTTCTTCACATAATCACTATCATTGCATTAATAAAGACCCATTCTTGAGGGTCTATGTTATGCCTGTATATATCAAACACTTTTCCTTTAAATTTTTTTATATAGGCTTTAACTTTACCCATTAGATCCCAGTGATGTAAGTATTGATCATTTAAATTGAAAGAAGCTCTATTGACTATAATTGGACTCAAGCTTATCCAAACCTTGACAATATTATGGCCTATCTTATAAGGAAATTGGGATTGAGGTCCTTGATTCTTCTCTTTACATATTGAGCCAATCTTGTGGTAGATTTTGTATATAAATTCTTTCTCACCCAACTTATATAGAACAAATATATGTACCTAAGGGGTGAGACAATCACTCCCTTAATCTTGATGACTATGAAATCTAGGTAGAAATAATAGGCTCCTATATTCATAATATATTTTTTCATCTCATCATATATCATATGCATGTGATATTTATTAGTAAAATCATATATAAGAGGATAGAACAAATAACATAGTTTTGAAATATATATCTAGAATTTATGGAGATGCAATTTTTAGAAAGTGCTTATACACTAATGTTCCTAGGGCTGGAGTCCACAAAGGGATATTATCAAAGTAGAAATTTAAATATTATCATAAACTAACTAGGACATCATATTTAAATTTCCACCTTATTTCAATCTCTAGATTCACTATTTGAGATTGAAACAGAGGACCTCTCCCAAAGCTAGAATTTATTTGTCATTAATGATCATTGATAGATGGGGCACACATACCTTATTGACATGGGATATGTTATAAAAATTATAGATTTAATTCATAATATCAATTCAAATTTAAACACCTAACCTAAAATTATGGATGTGAACATTGTCAAAACATTCCTAATTAGCTCACCTTTCAAGGTCTTTTGGCCATTCCTATGAGTCAGCCAATGGGAAACAAATTCATGATTATACTAAATTTTTGGTTGGGGAATATGATAGTAATGTTTAATGGACATATAAAGGTTTTTTTCCTTCTTTAATGACAACATAAAGTTTTCCAAGTGATGTTTTGAATAAAAAGATTAAAAAACAAGTTGATGTAGGGAAATACCTCAAGATTTGTTGTAATTAGGTGAAGTAAAAATTGATATATGGCCAAATATCATAAAAATAAGTTTTATATTCTTCATTGGGGTTATTATTTGGCTTGATGGTTTGGAACTAGCCACCTCATCATGAATTATGATGTAGTGTCTGAATTTATTTGACAGGGATCTTTGGAAAAATTGGGTATTTGAGAGAACCTGGATGGTCCCATATTAAAAAAGATAAGATGCCATAGATTTGAAGTCATCACATTTTATAATTATTTTTACTTTGAATACAAACATTTGAATCTAAATATAAAACAAACAACTATATCATTGAAGGGCTATGGAAAGCAATGGTGATTTGGAAAATTTGGACAAATTGGAAACTTAGATTGTCTATACTCTAGTAAATCTTTGAATAAATATAAATAAATAGATGTTCATATGGATTTAATGTCAATTTGAATCTTTAATTTATTTAAAATCCCTTTTTCACTATAAATTTAAATTAATTATGCTATTCCATAGGCTGATTAGATGACATTAGTAGTCAATGTGCCTTTGTTTTGCCTACTTATTAGGATTTATTCAAGATAAGTAATCATATGAGTATCCATGTGGGTGATCCATACATATTTATTTGGTTGTATTGGATGGATTACCACCCTAGGTTTAAGTGTGGTGTTGAGATAACTATAAGGTGTGTAACCAATAACAAGACACCATGTGGCATACATGGACTGGTTCACAATCTCATAGTGTCTTGTAATTCCTATAGTATTTTTAATGAATTACAAGGGTTTGAGAAGGAACCATATGGCATGTGATGACTAATTCATAGTATCTCAGTGCTTTGTATTCAACACACAAATCTAAATGGACTATGAGGTGTGAGAGTGAAAAATGCACCACATAACATAATCTAATTGGATCTTAGTATCAAAATTGATAAATGTAGTGTGAAGAGGTGTGGGAATGTGAGGTTATGATAAAATGACATATGAAATGCATGCCAAAGAATAATGGTTAGAAACTAGATAAATATCCAAAATTTACAAATAAAAAAATTGAAGTGTTGTGAAAAGTGTAAAAATGTGAAAAGGAGAAGGTAAAGTTGTATTATTTTCACAAAGCTTAGTTGCATAAGATTAAGTCCATAAATAAGGCATTTTAGGTGATAATTTTATTATCACTTGCATTTGGAAATTAAATAAAATCCAATTTTTCCTACAAATACTTAAATTGAAATTTAGTTGTTAGTCATTAATCTCAACCCACATTCTAAAAATTATAAAAAATCCAAATTTAAAATATCAACCTAAAAACTAAGTGAAAAAGATAACAAATTTAACCAATAAACTAAGTTCATTAAAGGGTCACATTTCAGGAAAAATGGGGTGTGTTGGCCATAATAGTAAGAAGATTCAAGATTTTGAAGATTCAAAACTCACTATTGACAAATATATTTTGCATTCAAATTTTTATGCTTTGGATAATTTTCTTTTATATACTTGGTTAGATACTTTAGTAAAAATCAATATTAATGTGCAAAATATGTTCATGAAGTTTTGGTACAAAAGAAATGAGGTATCTTTACAAGATATCACACTTATTGAGGAAAAAATAAAATTCAAGGTAGAGCATAATTTATATATGTTGATGGAGATTCTGACATGTGGAACACATCCCCCTTAGTTAGTTATATGGGTTAAATATATTGTGTCAAATGAGTAACTTGTGGAATTAGTTATATTAGGTAATGAGTCAACCTATATATGGATTAGGTGTTTACCCATTCATTATTAGTAATATATGTCTACATAAAGGAGAGGAATATCACTATGAAAAAAATCATGGAAGTGGAGGGTATTTAGTAGAATCTTTTTAGAGGTTGTCCCCTCAAAGTGGCAGATGTTGTGGAGTTATTACTTCCTAAATTATTATTGTATTATGCTTCCATACTGTAAAGTGTTTTCATTATATTTATTAATATATTGCATATTTGGGCATATTTTCTAACCAATATCTTAGGCCTTATAACCTAACTAGGCCTTACAATCTCCTCTCCATCTATGCCAAAAAAATCAATCAAATCATAGCCATTTGAAACAAGTACCATTAGAAGAGTGACTTCAATGGAATATCTCAGGATGTGACCTTACCACTAGAGGATTATTTAAAAAAATAAAAGTGACTAACTATTTGGTCAATATAACTTTGTTTGCATGAGGCATAAATCTACTACATATGGGATATACATAGTGATCTACTATATAAAATGAACTAAATAAAAGTGTGATTTAATAACTCTTCATGTGTAAATTGAATTTTTCATTATAAGGAAATTCCTTGAGCAACTATGTGTGATAAGGATATAAAGCTTAAAACAAAAACTTAACCCTTAATTTTTTGACAAATGTAAGTCACATGTTAAAATCATAAAATTAGAGCTACATAGGCTCACATATGCAAAATCAACATATAATGGAGACAAAGAAAAAAGTGGTGGTTGTGGATTTAATAAAGATAGTGTTAGACTAGATCTCTGTTCATTTCAGATTGCCCTTGGAGATGGCCGTTATCTTTTGTTGTGCTTTCCCCAAACATATCTTTAGAAAATATATATTTGAAGTAGCCTAGGGCTTTGTTGGATGGGGATTTTATTTCAACTAATGTAAGGTTGGAGAATGGTATCAAGTCAAATCTAGATCTGGAAGAGAGAGGCATGCACCATTTGAGGTAGTTTTTGAAAAGGCAAAAGTGGATGACAATTATTGTAAGGATGATGCTTGAAATAAGAGAATAATGGTGGCTATATATTTGATAAAGATAATTATTACACTATATCTAGTTTGTTTAAGTCTTCTTATACTTTTACCTTGGAGATGGACATTCTCTATATTATAGTTTCCCCAAAAATTTCTTTGGAAAATTTAGATCTAATGGGTTCCATCCCTTACTCCCTTAGATTTTCTCATAAATCAGATCATTTTAATTTTTTTGGTAGCTTGCCATCCTATTCATTTCTTCATGGTTGTAGTGAAGTTTCAAATTTTGTGGCTAATAGGGTGACAATTAAAATATGATTTTGGTAGGATGAGGTGCTTATGGATCCCTATCCCTGTATAGTGGAAAGAGATTATCTTTAAAACACCAATGGTTAGTTTGACCTTATATCTATTAAAATTAATTTTTAGATCAATAGTAAGGGTTGGATTTAATGTGCTTAGTTTTAAAGAAAATGTTGGAGGTGGTAAGAGAAAAAAAGATTTTGATAAGCCTTTTCTATGGAAACCATGTTGTAAGTGGAATTTGGATCAATATTTAACTTTTTATTACATGTTGGACATGTACACAATTTTTCATCTGTTTAGAAAAAAAATAATTCAGATTTTATGGAAAACAAATGATTTTTTGTGGTTTTAAGTGCTCTTTATGGATTATGAGGTAGCTGATGGTGAATGGTTTTGAAGTAATTAAGCATAAATCTATATTGATTAAGGTTGTTTATGTTGCTCAACATCACTAGTTTGAGTAAAAAAGGATAATGTTTATATCTATTTTGGTGTAACGATTACTACAAGTTTTTTAGAAGATTTGTGTTTTTTTCTCTTTTTATTATGAAAATAGTAACTGATACTCACTATATTTCATCTCTCTTAATTGGGTTTTTTTATGGTGGTTAATATGGATGTGGTTGGGTTAGCCATATTTGTCAGGTATTATGAGAACAACTAAAAAGATAAGGTTACAAATGAAGTTTTATAGCTAAGGAGGTCATTTTTATCTAAAAGGAGGTTTGATCAAGTGGCTCAATTGGTTAGAACTTGGGTGATGGTTTTGATTTTTGAGGATTTTTGATGTTATTTTGTTTGGATATTTAGGTAGAATGTCCTCATAATAGGTGGAGGTTTTCCTCCCTAATGTTGGGTGAGGATGAGGGAGACTAGGGACAAAATTGTCCCTACATTAAGGGTTGAGATTTTTGGATATGGTTTTTAAAAAAGAGGCAGTGAATTTTTAGGAAGCTATGCCTACTTATGTTATAAAGATTTTTAGAGTTGCATTTTATCTTATTAGTTTGAGTCTATGTGAATTTAGAATGTTGAAGATTTGATTTAGCCTTGGCTATTAGCTGTAGAAATATGTTTGGGTGGTGTTTGGTTTTGAAGCTTTTACATGTTTTGGTCATGTTAGGGATCTCACACTTATTTTAAATGTTGGTTTAATGAAGGAAGAAGCTATGGATGGAGAGGTGGTTTTGGATCCCATTGAAATTAATGTATATCATGTTCTATGTAGTTTTTGGAAAATTTCAGGGGTAAAACTCAACCATTGGGGAGGAAAATGATCATTTTAATTAATTTTACATGTTTTCATAATCATATATTTTGTTTTTGTGACATTTAGGATGAAATATTTTCTTACTTTTTGTTGTGGAAGGTATTGTTAAAGGCTAATTTTAATTAGAAAGTGGAGTTAGTGATGGCTAGGTAGTTTGACTATGCTTAAATGTTAGTTTCCTGAATTTGTAATAAGGTTGAAGAGGTTGAGGTGGGATTTGTATGCTTTTGAATTTTGGTTAGGATATGTTGGAGTTTTTTGGAGTTAAAATCTTTATTTTTGGTTTAGTATCTTCCTACCACTGCTAGATGTATGATTTTATTGGGATATTTTGCTTATGTAGATTTTGTACTATGTTATACACTAGATAATATACCATTTTAAAGTTTATTTGAATAGGTTTTAGCATAGTTTAAGTCTTTTAATTTGATAGATTTTTATATTCTTAAGATGAGTTCTGTTCTAAGTTAATATCAAGTTTTGATGGATACTTTTGGTATGTTGTGTTGGAGTTTTGGAGTCAAGAACTTTATTTTTGGTTTAATATCTTCTTGCCACTATTGAATGTATGGTCTGCTTGTTTGTTGGGATATTTTGATTATGAAGCAGATGTACTAGATTCTAAAATAACTATTCTATCATTTTATTTGGATAGTTTTTTTTACATATTTTAAGTTATTTATTTTGATGGATTTTTATTGTTCTTGAGATGAGCCCTAATCTAAGTCAAAATCAAGTTTGGATGGATAATTTTATTTAAGAAACTCATTTGGATATTGTCATAGGAATTTTATTTTAAGTTGAGGAAGATTTATTTTCCAAAATCTTGGGTGTGCCTTCAACAAAGGTAAAATGGCTAGTAGTTAATGTTATAGATGGTTAGTTTATGGTCTTAAGGTATCATGGTATGATGTTTGGTGCTTGATTTTTTTGGCCACAAAAACTTTTGAATTCCTATAGTTGTGATTTGGGTTCAAATACATAAGGTTATTCTTGGTATTTACTATGTAAAATATGTGAAAGATATCTCACCCTTGTTATTTGGGGAATTTTGGTATTTATTGTAGAAGATATAGTTTTTACTATGGAAGAATTTTTGTTACTACAAAAGTAGATGTGATTTAGATGATAAAGAAATATTTTTATAGGTGATTTATGGGATAATTTTACACACTCCTTTCGATGGTTGATTGTCTTTTAATTTTGAAATATGTTCTCAATTTTAGGTTTTCTTTGTAAGCTTTAAAGAAGTTTTGGGTTTTTTACAATTTTTGCCCTTGAGGCAACTTTGGTAAATTTGGTATTACTAGTTTGAAAGATTGGATATTTTTTAAAGACATATGTTAGGTGTGAATTTAAAACTCACAAAAACACTATTCACAAAATCACTATTCACTAGGCACTATTCTTGTGATGAGGTGGTAGTGAAATGTGACTAGGCAATGAGGTGGCTCCTTGGTTGATGTGGCATGGGCCACAAGGTATATTTCCATGTTGGGAAAGGTTGGTGGGAGAAATGGAAAAAATTTCTTGACTTGAGAATGTGATTTTATTTTGAAGACACATGTGGGGATCATGTGGGACACCAACTTTTTTGACCCTTGACTAGTGAGTATTTTTAATCATTCTCTTTGGCCATGTGAGTCTAGGGATTCTTTATTGGAAATATTTGAGTGTATTGGGGTATCTTTGACCCTTATATCATGAATATGGGTATGTGGGGTATGCTAATTTTGGATTCACATGAAAATATTCAAAAAGGAGATTGGAGTCCTTTGGAGAAAAGTTTGTGCACATGGGTAGTGGGGTATAATACACTATTCCAGATTGGGGAGCCCATGTTAAGTGAGGCATAGTTTTTAGGTGTAAATGAAGAAGTAAAAAATGCATCATGAGATGCCCTTCCAATTTTTGACCTCACATGATGATCCCACCTTTACACTATTGATCAATAGTGATGTCATGATGTGTGGGTCAAAATTTTCCCTCTCACTCTCACTTGAGTTTTTTCTCTTTAGCATTCTTTCTTTGCATTTATATTTGGCTTCAAGTATGGGTTATTATTAGTAATTCATAAGGTTAATTTTTATGCATGTTATTGCATTGTAAGATTGGTTTTAATCTTGATAAATTTAAGGAATACGAAGGAGGTTGTGAGCGACTGTGGATAGTGTGAGTGATAGGTTATTATCACATGTTGTATTCTCAAGATTCTACTGTAATAGAGAGAGATGAAAACTTCTCTATGGATGTATACCAAGTTGGGTGAACCACATTATCTTGGTGTTGTGGTTTGAATTTCCATTTTCATTTCCATTTTTTTGTAAATTTTCAAGTTTTAATTTCTATTTCATAGTCTCCACATTCAATTGTAACTTAATGGAGGATAATTCTTCATTTATGTATCTTAACAATTGGTATCAGAGCAAGGTTATTGTTTTTATATTTAAGTTGCAAGAAGCTAAATGGATTTTTAGCTTGAAGGGGAGATATGGTAGAAGATGGAAAGTTAGAGGTGGATAAATTCAATGGCCAAAATTTTGTATTGTGAAATATGTAAATGGAAGATTAATTATATCTAAAAGACCCTTATTTACTATTGGGAAGAAAATCAAGACAACCTACAACTATGACAGATGAGTAATGGGATTTTTTGGATAGAAAATCACTCAGGATCATCTGATTATGTCTTTCTTCAATGGTTTCCTTCAACATATCCAAATAAAAGACTACAAAGAGTCTTATGAAAGCCTTGGGAAAGTTATACAAAAAACCTTCTACCTCCAACAAGATTTTTCTTATGAAAAAATTATTTAATATGAAAATGGTTCTGTTGGTAACCATTTAAATGATTTCAATATGGTTACTAGTCAGTTAGACTCTATTAGTATTAAATTTGATGATGAAGTCAGGGCTCTCCTCATTTTGTGTTCATTACCTAAAATTTGGAATAGTTTGGTCATGATGGTGAGAAACTCTATCTCAAACAATGTAAAGCTAAAGTCTTAGGATGTGGTGGGTGTGATCCTTAGTGAGGAAATGTGAAGGAGAAGCATGAGTGAGACATCCACATTGGGAAATGCATTGTCCATGGATATATGAGGGAGATCAAAGACCAAAGGAAGAGGAAACCATGGGAAATCAAGGAAATGTTTAAGGTCAAAATCCACTAGAAGGATGGAGTGTTGGCATTATGGGAAGCTGGGTCACACAAATAAAGAATTTTGGGATCTTCATGGAAAATATGGCAAGGACCAACATGAAGGTAAAAAAGAGGCAAATGTAGTAGGTGAAACACTACAAGATGATCTTATACTTTCTTTGGATAACATTAATGAATCTTGGGTTTTAGATTCAGGGGCTTCATTTCATGCTACTCCTAACAAACACTATTTTAGAGATTATGTTAAAAATTGATTTTGGACATGTACATCTTGGTGGTGAGCCTTTAAATATTATTGGAAATGGAAGCGTAAGTGTGAAACTATAGAATGAGAACACATGGGTGCTTAAGTATGTTAGGCATGTTCCAAAGTTGAAAAGGAACCTAATTTATGTAAGATAGTTGGGAAGTGATGGTTGTGTGGTCACTTTTACTAGTGACTTGTGTAAAGTTACCAAGGGTTATTTAGTGATGGAAAAAGGTGAGAAAGTGGGTACTTAGTATCTATCCACTAGTTTTTCTAATTCATCATGTGATCTAACTACTTTAGGTGTAGATGTAGATATATGGAATTATAGACTTGACCAAATAAGTGAAAAGGAATTGAAAATACTTCACTCAAAGGGGAGATTACCAGGTCTTAAAGAGATAGACTTGGACTTATGTGAGAATTGTATTTATGGAAAATAGAAATGGGTGTGGTTTTTGAAGGTTGAACCTTCCAAAAAGATAAGGAAGCTAAAGCTTGTGTATATAGATGTATGGGGACTCATTCAAGTAGCTTCACTTGGTGGTTCAAGGTCCTATGTCACATTCATTGATGATGCTACTAGAAAAGTTTAGGTTTATTGCATTAAAAATAAATATGATATATTTGACACATTAAAGAGATGGAGAGATTTAGTTGAAAATGAGATAGGTCTAAAGCTCAAGTGCCTCAGGTTGGATAATGGTGGGGAGTACTAAAATAAGGTGTTTAATGATTAATATTCAAAAAATGGAATCTAAAAGTAGAGAATAATTCTAGGAACACCACCAAAAAATGGTGTGTTAGAGAGGATGAACATAACCATCATGGAACATGCTAGAAGTATGAGGTTGCATGTAGGGCTACCACTACATTTTTGGGTGGATGTAGTTGATACATCCATGTACCTAATAAATAGAAGACCTTTAATAGCCTTGGATGGTGGTATACCAAAGGAGGCATGGAGCGGTAATAAGGCTGACTATTATTTTCTAAAAAAATTTGATTGTGAAGATTTTTCACTTATTAATAAAAAATAATAGATCCAAGTTAGAGGCTAAATCTCATAAATGTATTTTCATTGGATATGGTATTGATGACTTTGGATTCTAGTTTTAGAATGAAGAAGATAGGAAAATTATCTAGAGTAGAGATGAGATCTTCAATGAGAAAGTCATATACAATGATTAGTTGTAGGAAAATAATCAAGAGGAAGCCAAGAAATAATACATAGTGTTGGAGGACATCATGAATGAAAATGTCCCAAAAGCACTAGTGAAAAATGTGTGATAATAATAGGAATTCCAAACTCATATTATGAGAAGATTGATAAGAGTAAGTAGACCACCTAAATGGTTTTCTCCTTTATTCAATTATTTATTACTTACTAATGATGATAAGCCAAAAATATTTGAAGAAGTAGTGTAGGTTGATGCCAAGAAGAAGTGAGAGCATGCTAAGAATAAGGAGTATGATTCTCTCTTGGAAAACCAAACATGAGATTTGGTTGAGCTTCCCAAGGGAAAGAGAACATTGTAGAACAAGTGGGTTTACAAGTTGAAGGAGGATGGTGACAAAAATAAGTACAAGGCAAGATTGGTGGTAAAAAGGTTTGCATAGAATAAAGGTATAGACTTTGATGAAATATTTTATCTTGTTATTAAAATGACTTCTATTATATTTTTTTTGAGTTTGGTTGTAGTGGAATATTTACATCTAGAATAGTTGGATGTGAAGACTACATTCCTTCATGGGGATTTGGAGTAGGAGATATACATGTAGTAACCATAAGGTTTTAAAGTTAATGCTAAGAAGTTAGTGTGAAAATTGATGAAGAGCTTTTATGTCCTAAAATAAACTCCAAGATAATGGTACCTTAAGTTTGATAGTTTTATGCTAGAACAAGGTTATTCTAGATGTAATTTTGATCATTGTGTGTACTTCATAAGATTTGATAATGGAAAATATATTATTCTACTTGTGTATGTAGATGACATGTTAGTGGAAGGGTTTAATGTGAAGGATATAGATGCACTCAAGAGATAGTTGGGTGATTATTTCACTATGAATGATCTTGGTGCTACTAATAAGATCCTTGGGATGAGGATATCCAAAGATAAAAATAATCAAAGTTTGACACTATCACAAGTAGAGTACATTGAGAAGGTATTGGAGAGGTTTAACATGCAGAATGCAAAACCTGTTAAGACTCCTTTGGTGGGATACTTCAAGTTGACAAAAGAATAGTCTTAAGATAGAATAAATGAATCACATGAACAAGATCCCTTATTCATCATTGATGGGTAGTTTGATGTATGTTATGGTGTGTACAAAGCCCAACATTACACATGTAATGGGAGTGGTGAGTAGATTCATGAGAGATCTAGGAAAGGAGCACTAGAAAGTAGTTAAGTGGATTTTTTGGTATCTAAGAGGGACCAAATATTTAATGTTGTGTTATGGTGGATCAGATGTTTTTCTATAGGGATACGTTGATTCAAACATGGTAAGGGATTTGGATGGTATGAGGAGCACTATCAGGTATGTTTTTATTGTGGGAGGTACAATGATGAGTTGTATCTCATATCTATAGAAAGTGGCGGCACTTTATACCACAGAGGCTAAATATGTTTCATCTACAAAAGTAATCAAGGAGATGATATGGCTATAGAGACTGATGGAGGAGTTAGGACACTAATAAAGAAAAGGGATACTTTTTAGTGATAGTCAGAGTGTCATTCACTTAACAAAGAACTTTAAATTTCACTCTAGGATGAAGCATATTCAATTAAGGTAACACTTCATAGGGTCAGTGTTGGAGGGGGATCAACTAAAGCTATAGAAGGTACATACAAATGAGAACCTTGTGGATATGTTGACCAAGGCAGTTATGAGAGTGAAGTTGAAATTTTGTTTAACTTTAATTGGTCTTCATGGATGAAGAGGATTAGGATGAGAAGTTTGTGTAGTGGGAAGTTGTGGAATACTAACTTTAAGTGAGATAATTATTAGGTGTGAAGTTACTATTTACACAAACACTATTCATGAAATCACTATTCACTAGGCACTATTCATGTTATGAGGTGGTAGTGGCATGTGACTAGGTAGTGAGGTGGCTCTTTAGTGATGTGGCATGGGCCATAAAGTATATTTACATGTTGGAAAAAGTTAGTGGGAGAAAAGGGACAAATTTATCCATTTGAGCATGTGATTTTCTTTTGAGAACACACGTGGGGAGCATATGGGACACCAACTTTTTTGACCCTTGACTAGTGGGTACTTTTAATCATTCCCTTTGGCCATGTGTGTGTGGGGCTTCTTTGTTGGAATTATTTAAGTGGATAGGAGTATCTTTTAAACCTGGATCATGCACATGGGTATGTGGGGAATGTTACTTTTTGATGCACATGGAAATATTCAAAAAGGAGATTGGAATATTTTGGAGAAAAGTTTGTGCATATAGGTAGTGGGATACAATACACTATTATAGATTGGGGAGTCTATGTTAAGTGGGGCATAGTTTTTAGGTGCACATGAATAAATCCAAATTTTATTGTGTGATTTCCTTCCAATGTTTGACCTCACATGATGATCCCACCTTTACACTATTGCTCAATAGTGATGTCATGATGTGTGGGTCGAAATTTTCCCTCTTACATGAGTTTTTTCTCTTTAACATTCTTTTTTTGCATTTATATTTGGCTTTAAGTATGGGTTATTACTTATACATTGGTAAGGTTTATTTTTATGCATGTTATTACATTGTAATCTTGGTTTTAAGCTTGATAAATTGAAGGAAGAAGGAGGTTACAAGAGAGTGAGGATAGTGTGAGTGACAGGTTATTGTCACAAGCTGTATTCTCAAGATTCTACTATAATAGAGGGATATTTAAACTTCTCTATGGATGTAGAAAAAATTGGGTGAACCATGTTATTTTTGTGTTGTGCTTTGGATTTAAATTTCTATTTTGTTTTGATTTTCAAGTTTTAATTTTTATTTCATAGTCTCCACATTTAATTACAACTTAACAAAGGATAATTCTGCATTCATTTATCCTAACAACATATTTTTGATAAATGAAAGGAGTGAAGGATCCCAAAACCCTATTTTACTGATTAAAAAAAAATTATGATCTATGAAACCACATATTTCATCACGTGAAATTTCATAAAGTGTGGCACATATTTATGTGCCAACCCAAATCTAACCAAATATTGAAATTTAGTAAATAAAGCTTTCCTTATGGCTAAAATTGGAAGGGAGATGGTGAAATGATTGATAATTAGAATGGTAAATTAAACAATAATGGTAAAGAGATAAGTGTACCTTAATATGACTTGACTAAGTCTAAGAAATAACTAAGAAGCTGGAAAATAAAACCTAGAACTTGTACGAAAGATTTCCCAAGAATAAATTTGTGTTTTTGATAATTCCCATTTTTAACTACTATTGATATCTACCAAACTAATTTTTTATGGCCAAATATGGAACTATTATCAAAATATGAAATGTTAATTTGTGTATGCATGGGTTATTATGACATGTAACAATATTTTATCTCTCAATAGACTAGAATACATAGAAGGATATAAAAATAGAGTCTACACATATTTTTAAGGGTAGGTGAGGACCTAGAATAACCATATAATTAGTAGAGGGTAATCTACATTCAAATTTCAAGGGGAAAGGGTTCTAAAGCCTAAGCCTATGATACAGGGTATAACTCTCACTATGGATCAATATAGATGAATGATTATAATAATGATTGTAAAAGGGTGTATCAAGGATATAATAAGGATAAAACATGTAAGGAACTAAAGAAAAAGGATAAAATAGATCCAAGATAACTATAAGCACTAAAATAATAATAATATAAGTGGTGAATTGGTCAACTAATGGAAATTCTATGTAACCTAAGGCAATAAATGGAAATCCCAAGAAACCCTATAACTATAAAAACTAATTTTATATAAGGAAGAACATAAGCAAGGATACATATCACATCTACAATAACAATAAACAAATAAATGTGTGTGTGTGTACTAATTAAATAAATGAAAGAGAGTAGGGATATAAATATTTAGCTTTGGGTGGAGTCATTGATCACTCAATGTCTCCCTTTGGATCAAGTGTCACTTTGTAAGATAAACTGTAGGTTGAAGACCTTAAATGGAAATAAGAAGACCTAGATATCCTTAGTTTGGGACTTCAAATATTTGGACATCTCTTTGGAATGACTCATCTTATTGAGCTTTAAAGACCATAAGTAAGAGTAGACCTCTAAGATAAGACCTCAACCTATAACTCCTCATTTTACTACTTAAGATTATAAATAAAGTCATAAAAAAGTAGATGAGTGTGTTTAATGGTTTAGGATTTAAATATCACACACACACACACACACACACACACACACACACACACACACACACACACACACACACACACACACACACACACACAGTTTCAATACATATAACTAACCTTTAAATATAAGCTAGCGGTATTATCCAAGCCCATATAGTTGTAAATATATCAACAAAACCAATATTATATTGGCCAAGTTGACATAATATAAATATACAAAACATAACTTAGAACTATATCAACTAGGCTAATACAATACAAGGAGAGGTAAACATGAAACATACTATATTATCTTAATTTATATAGTAATAATATAAGGTGGATATAAATATTGAACAAAAATTAGATGGATTGGTAAGACATAAAGAGATTTAGAGGAGGTCAGGTTGATAGTAAAAGAGGTATGAAAGAGTAGTATGAAAACATCTATACCAAAGTACTAGGAGATGATCCCAACCCATTCTTAGTCCACAATTTAAGGTGTTCACTTAGGGATATTGATGTGTGGATAAGTTCCTAAAATAAAAAGTGTCAGTAAAGTGATAAAGTGAAAAATATTAGGTGTATACATATATGCTCCACACAGAGCTCATCTTGTGTCATAATAATGCAATGTGAGATACTCCTTCAGTAAATATACATAGTTAAACACAAAAGAGCACAATTGAAAATAAATGATAAAAGAACTATTGATAAATGAATAATTTAAAGTACCATATACATACCCTAACTTATCCTTCCACATAAATGATGCATGTAAATACCATGGTCTTGATCATGGAGGGCACAATAACTACATTTGAGAAATATTAAGGTTACAAGGATAAAATGCATAAAAATAATACATGTGTATGTAGGATGGTTAATAAATATATGTAAAATGAAAAACTCTCATAAATGTTTTTTTTTTTTTTTGAAAATTTAGAAATCCAAAATTGATAAGGTAGGTTAGAACTAAAATATATACATAAGCAAATAAGTAATAATGGAAAATAAATGAACCATTTAATTAGGGTTAGTACATGACCCAAAACCCCAAGAAATGCATCCAAAATAATATAATTGAAAACAAAAATCAATCAAAGGACATAATGAATTGGTGAATGCTAGTAAAAATATCAGAGTAAGAGAGATCAAACTCAAATAAAGATGAGAAAAAGGTAATAAAACCAAATAGTTCACAAAAAGAGTGAAACATGAAAGCATGAAATGGAAAAAAGGCATTAGATGGCCCATAAAAACTAGAAAAATCAAGGCCCCAAACATAAATAAGAGATATCTTAGCAAGATAAGACAATATTTCATGATAAATTAAAAATGTAGCTTCTATTATAAATATGGAAAATCTAAAACTATCATGATGCTAACATTTTTGAAATTAGATGAAGAATAGAAATTAAATAAGATAAGGGATTTTTAGAAAAAAACCTACCTATCATGGGTTAAAAATAAAGGGAGGGAAAATTTGGCATTAGCAAGTAAAAACACAGTCTTTACCAAAAACAATACACTTAAATAAAGTTGTAAAGACTAAGAGTTTTAAACATTCATGGCCCTAGAGAAACCTAACTAATAAGCATAATATTATGATAACTAGTAAATTATAAACATGATCCCATTAAGGCTATCACACATGAAAAAAAATCCTTACCTTCCCATAATTTTTTCCCTGCTCCTTAGGATCCCTTACAAATCCATCTGTATGTTGTGAAGATTGGGTACTTACATGAGAAAATAGGTGGCACTAACGTATAATAATATAAAGATAGATATAATGAGACCTCCTACCCTAGTCTACTATCCTTCCACACTCCAATGGACCTCAAATCCATCATGAGGCAAATTTTGGAGTTTGAGCTTTAACTAGAATAAGAGATTATCGAATAAAATATCATGCATTTTAGTGTGATAAATTGTAAGATATAATTTTTCCTTTTAACTTGGCCTTTTCTTATGAGATGGATTTTAAATATTTTGTATTTTTCTATTTTCATTCTCCATATGGATTTGGAAAAACCAAACATGGGTGTTAAATATGACTAACATAAGAGAGCCTACACCTAGCTTCTAGAGAGAGAACCTAAAGACCAATATGCCTAAAGTCTCCTAGACTTGCACCTTAGAAAAGAATGTAATATTGAAACTAACCTTAGTGACCCCAACAAGAAAATGGAAAATAGGTATTTCATGGAAGTGAGCATAGAACGACTAGATTACATAAATCATAAACAATGTATAAAGGGAGATGGTACAATGATAAGTAGGTTGAGATCTCATCATAAGAAATGATACAAAGCAAATAAATACATGTAGATAGGTTGCTATAGTTTTACCAGAAGAGAATCTAATTAACTCTAAGTGGGAAAAAAACTACTCTCAACCATTGCCTTATCTTTATAATAAAATACCTAACTAGGGTTGGGAGCAAAAGTAATATTTGTAGTAAAATGAAAAATGATGTGTGTTTTTGAGGAGGTCTTAGTTTATTCCCTAGGTCTGACCATAAAAATCAAAAACTAAAAAAATACAAGAAGTGTAAGTGAAATAAAGTTGTGAAACATATAAAAGATAGTAAAAACCCAAAGGGTGTATATAATGATAAAAAAATACCAAGGAAATAATGGTTGATGAAAGAAATAAAATGACAATAAAAATAAAGGTAATGAGGGTGGATGTTTATGATGAGGGCCTAGTTGATTCCCCAGGTCTTACCATGAAAATCATAAATTGAAAAACCAAGAGGTTTAAAAATGAAAAAAATACCTATGGACCATATATAGGTTTTAGGGATAATGCAAAATAAAATCAAAGTTGTGTAGTAAAATTAAGGATAAACTATAATACAAAAGAGTCAAAGTAGAACCTATAAGAAACGTTAGCTTAAAAAAATATAAAATATACATAAGAATGAAATTAATATGTAATATGAATATCATGGTGGTGGTGACATTAGAGACGCCATAAAAACCTATAAGAGGTCTAACACAAGCCTAATAGAAGGAATCACCCAAAAGAGGGGGAGCACAAAAGATACCAAAGAACCCATAGAGGAAATAATGGTTGAAGGTAATCATGCAACAATAACATACCAAAAAATGAGGTGGAGGATTAAAAACTTGAAGGTAATACTAAAGATACATGAGGGAAATGAAGGATAGCTATAAAGATGCTATAAAATGTGAAAAATCAAAACCAAAGATGTTACCCAATATACAAAAGGGAAATGAAGGCCATCTCTTAATCATCCCAAAAGAGGGGGAAAATAAAATGCTAAAAAATAATACTCAAAGTTGCTACCAAAGATCCATAAGGGAAAATAAGGTCAAAAATAAGAATGAAATATAAAGTTTTAAATTAAATTTCATGATAAAAATAAAGTGTGAATATGAAACAAAACAACAAGTAACATAACTATTAAAAATAATGAAAAAACAAAGTAGGATTGTGAAATAAAAGGGTATTTATCTTAGGAGGTTTATTAAAGCCAAATGTGTTTGTTTTTGAAATGTGATTTTTTATTTATTGTTGTTTTAGATTATATTTTATGATTTTATAACACCTCAATCTTGTAAGCTTGGAAAACTCAGACCTTAATTGTTCCTCTTAGTTCTTTACCTTTCCTACTTTTGTAAGTCTTACATCTACTCTATCTTTGTGCCCCTTGGCCTATATCTCTTAGTCTAACCAGTCTTATGTTGATGAACTAGGTTTTCTATCTTTCCTAAAATTCTTAAAATATAATTATCTTCCATCTTTGTAAGTTCAAAAATTGTACCTACTTTCCTATTTCTTATACACTAACATCCAAGACAGACAATAGCATCAATGTTACTATCCTATCCTGACATAAGTGTCTAGTGCCCTAAATTCATCCAATTTATAAATGAAATGTATCCTAATGGTTGGCTTAAGTGGTTTAATACAAGTTATTAATTTAAAAGGATGGATATAAATATAAGATCAACTCTCATTCATTCCTCACCTATAAAAGACTAAAGAGACCAAGGTAACTTATAAAAATCACTCTATCAAGCATTTAATTGATCAAATCTTATCTATTTTTGTACCAATCATAGGCACAAAACATATACAGGTTTGAAGTACTAAAAGATTAGCCCAAGAGCATGATTTTCCAAGTTATAAGTTAAGTCACTATTGTAATTTCTTTGCATATATTATATGATTCACACATAATCCAACATATAGGGGATAAATACATGAGTCTAAGGCCCTCTTTTAGAGTATTAACTATGTAGGCAGTGCCCTTTTATAGTGGGGTTCTTGGGGTCATCTTAACACAATGTGCCTATAGACACCTAAAATTGGCCACCAATAACCCCCAATTAGTCTTTTGGCCAATTTCCATCCAAAATGCACAATTTGGCCTAAAAACACTAAAACACACTAAAAGATGTGAAACTGAGATATTCAAGTGCCAATTTTGGCTAGGGTATCCCTAAATGAGGCAATGCAATTTATGGGCTAGCTAACATTGATCAAATCATTCTGAGTCAAAATGCCAAATTTGCACCCACGTGCTTTAGATTGCTCTTTCCTATCAAATATCTTGCATAAGATGCATGCCTTTTTTATTTATTTTTGGTAACATTCTAAATGGAAATACGGTTCCAATGCATCTAACATGGACTTCCAACTTTAATCTAGTCAAATTTTAGACCAATAATAAGGTATTCTGATCAATTTGAGTAATTTGTACACAGAGTGCTTAATCATGCTTAAGATATAATTAATCCAAATCAAGGCTTAACTAATAATTCCATGGAAACTTGTTGAAAACTTATTTTTAGAAATGAATATTGAATATTTGCATCATCAAGTGACATCATTTCTTGGGAAGACATCCCTAGGCCATAAATGCCATAAATATCAGGATTCATGCCTCCCATGCCTCATCAATGACTTACATGATGCTCTCCATGCCTCTTAATTTCCCCTTATTCTAATGTCATGATAAGGATAATTACAAACTTAATTTCAAAAATTGAATTAATCCTCAACCACACATCTCAATCTTGAGATGGATGGTTGAGGTTGATTCTGATCAAATCCAAAAATCTATAAATAGAGAGGTCATGAACATCATTTCTAAGCTATTTTGGTGAAAATTTAGAATACACAAATATCTTCAAGGAGCCATTACAATTAGTGTTACCATTCCAAATTTATTTGAAGCCAAGCCAAGCCACAATCCAAAGGTGCCAAGGAGAGATGGAGGTAGCCAAGGTTCCATTATCAAGGACTTCATGAGCACAAGCCAAGCAAGCCACCACTAAAAAGGCATTTGGAGCATCCAAGGAAGGTGAAGGAATTATTATGTTTTTATTCCTTGATTTTTAGTTGTGTTTGTCATTTTTTTTTGTTAACTAAGCTATCCCTAGTGTCTAGGCTTAGAGATGTTATGTTATTAGTGTGTTTATTTCATTTTGTTTTTATTTTAGAACTAATACCATACTAACCATCCTCTCTTGATTCAAATTCTTGGATCACATAATGGCACATGCAGTGGGACTAGATGTATCCTACATATGAATAAGATCATTTTGTAACTCTAAAATATTTAATTGAGCCTTAAAAATTCTTGAAAATTGATTTTCTAACTTTATTTTTCCATTTTTGTTTGCCACAATTTTTACACGATAACTGACATCATCAAGTAATATTGACATCGGTTACCTACTTAATCGATGTCGGTTAATAAAAATGACATTGATTAGATCTTGATTAGCCAAGGTAACCATCATTAGTGGTAATAACTGATGTTGATCACTGTATTTTTCCAAAAACCTAAAACTGAGAGCTACTTTTTCAAAGTTCATTGTTTCAAGCTAAAAAAGCTTCAAAGCTAAAAGACATGCTAACAATTTTACTATGAGACCAAGCTTTATATTTGTTCAAAACATGTTTAAATCACCTTTTCATTCTTAAAAATCAATTAAGAACCTTGTTTTGGTGTTTAATAAAGGACTTAGATGTTTTGGTGAATGTTTTCAAAGTTTGCAACTAAGACCAAGGGGTCAAATGAACACCACCAAATCTTTCATTTTGGGCTTAAAATTTTGTCAATTCTTATTTATAATATTTGTTTAGATTAAATCTTTGTTTGACAAAAAGAGGGATGTTGTGTGTATGCTCTTCCATTTGTCCCCTATAGGGAACCCTTAAAATTAAAAGTGCCATTCTTATTGCAAGTAGCCTAGTCTAAGGCTTAGAAAGAAAGTCATCTAAATCACTCCCCAAAAACTTGTCAAATTTTTGGTGACCTTAAAAATGACCCTAAAGTATTTCTACTTTCATGCTTTCATTATTTATATGCATCTTGGCTTGCAAGGGGAACTTCATCACCTTCCTCAAGTTATTTAGGGAAGGTTTGACCCAGGGTTTCATCTCCCAGCACTGATTTCTTTTGGCTCTTTTGGAGTTGCACATGAGATGTAGTGGTAATTTTAACATTGCACTACACTAAGTAAATAGTAGGATGTAGTGGTTTTAAAAAAGACTAGACCTTTTTACAACAAGCCAAGTGATACCAACCCAAAATCCATGCTTTTCTTTTGCATTATTTAGTGTGAAATTCATTGTGAAATTGATTCCCCTAGATCATTTGAAAACTTGTTAGACCTTAGACAAATCCCCACTTGCCATGGAAGTATTGTTGGTGCAACGTACACCTCAAGATCCATGTCACAATACTATCATTTAAGAGAAGGGGGGTGTAAAAACCCTACTATATAATGCACACCTACTATTGGATGAACACTTAAAAGCCTCTCAAAGAATTATAGTGATGGATTCCAAGAATACCAAGAAACCTTGTTATTTTAGGATCTAAGGGTGATTAATTAGTTGGTCTTGTCCTAGTTTAAAGTCTTGTTTGGAGTCAAAACTTGGTGTAAACAAATAATCCAAACCAAACACATAGTCAAAATTTTCCTTTGAATAAAGAGGCATTATGCTTTCCCCGTGAGATAATCAATTTGCCTTGTTCAAAAGTTTATCAAAATATTGAGAGTTATATCATCCACTTTGGTGCAGTTATGCTGCCCAATTAAGTCTAGACCTTTACCAAATTTGTTTAAAGTCCTTAACTTATAACCTAAATTCAAAATTGCACCTCTATAAATTTCTAAGGTTGATGTGTTAAGTGGGTTCACCATTTGCACTAAACTTGAGGGAACTTAGGTTTAATTTCCAATTTGGGTTGAAGGCCATTTAAGACTCATAATCATTGTCATCATTTGATAGACTTAAGACATTTTGTGCTAAACGCTTGCACTTTAAGTCTATGCACCACAAAATTTTGAGTCAAGAAAGGTATTGTTATGCTATCAAAATTGTAGAAAAATGTCTTTGACTTAGAGAGTTTTTTGAAGCAAACCTATTAAATCACACCTTTTTGGGTAGTATAGCATCATTATGTTGCCCAAAAAATTTCAAATATTATTTCATAGATCCTCTTGCATAGAGTTCCAAATTTTCTCCTACATTTTTAGACAAATCCGAGTGTAATTTTGTGATCTTTTGTCTAAAATGGTTATACTATTCACTTTTGTCTAGCTTGTTTGTCAAAAAGAACCTAAACTTATACCATTTTTTATGATAAAATAAACTATTGCTAAAGTGCCTTTTGTTTCATACCTTATACCTAGTTGATCAAGTTCATGTCCAAGAATCAAATGCCTAGTGTTTGTTAGAAGTGTTTCAAATCCTTTAGATTAAAACTTTCATTTACTTTCAAAGTCTAGATTTTGACACCATTTGGCCAAGAGTCCTAGCACATACCTTATTTGAGCCTAACTTTTGATGTCGCATTTGGCCAAAAGACCTAACAACTTCTAAATCTCTAGATTAGACTAATTTGAAACACTTCAACCTTAGACTTTGACATTTTGATTTTAGACCATTTACTTGATTATCTTTATGTAAATAGTAAAACATTAGATAATTCATGCTAGCTTGTTTCTTCACAAACCTTTGAATAAACTTATTGATATTTTTGACAAATCTAGACCAAGTTGGGACATCATCTATTTTAGATTCTATCCTTGAAAAATCATTGACTATGGATCCCAACATGTATTCCTACACTCGTAGTGGACTCATGTACAATCCAAGGATTAGTAATGTAGTTTTACAAGGAAAAATGGTACAAGATCCCTATGCAGATAATATTGATTATGAGATAGATTTTGATCCCTTTTATAATACTCAATTAGGGGCATAAAGCCAGGATTCATTGGCCAACAATTTTGTTAACACACCACCTTATTCAAAATAAGACCAAGAGAAAACCATACAATACCTAGCTACAATACCTATAGTGGATGAGCCAGTACTTCAATAGTCATATTATACTAATACAACTTCTACATATGATCCATTTTTATTTGAGCGACATTTGTTAGAGAATAAAGATGAGATTTTGGTTAGAGCCATAGAGGTAGGGGCCAAGTTTCCAGTAGACTTCCCTTATGAAAATTTACCAAGTCAAGTAAGAGTGCTCCATAATATCATTTACAATCAATAGACTTCATCTATAAATCCTATGGCTCTAGTCCAAACAATGTACCAAGATCTTAATATATCTAATTGAGGAAAAAACATCATGGAAGAGCACTTTAATGAAATGCAAATAGCATATCAAATGTATATGAATCTAACACATGTTTTTAATTGGATGAACATGGTAAGTAAGCCTCTCATTGACCTAGTTCCTTCAACAAGAGTGTTGATAGAGTTAATTGGACAAGAGAATCTAAATTTTGATCCATTCATACAAACTATTTCAATAGATAACTTGATGCATATGCCCATTATTGAAGAAGTGTCTTTGGCCTCTACATTGAATAGTGAGCCAAACATAGTAAATAATGTGCAAAAAACATCCAATCTCGATCAAAGTGGTACTAATGTACAAAAAACTAGTCAAAAACATGTGCATATAATTAATCCCATGAGTAGATCATCATACTAAGAAGTAGGGGTTTCAACCAGCTACTTCCTCAAGTGTACAGCCTATGGGATTAAGTAATCAAACAATGGCCAATATCATGCCTCAATGATAGAATGTGATGAATCCTACTCCTCTTCAACAAGTAATGAGTAGTATTCCACAAAAATAGGCATAATATAGTGTATCAACACAATAGAGGACAAATACATTACCACCTCAGTTAGGGGTAATAAATATTCCACCTCACCAGGTAATGATGAACATACCTCTTCAGTCACAGACTAATATGCCAATCCAAAACCAAGCAATGATTAGTCAAAAATGTACAAATATTGGTCAATGATAGATGCCAAATTTGTAACCTACTTTCAATTTCTCATAGGGATTTATGCAACAAAGATGTCCCCATATTTCTCAAGCACTTACTAGACAACTATTGGTTTAAAATGTGCCACAAATCTAGAGATAGGGTCTTGGTCCACAAGTTCCCACTCAACAACAAGGTTTGATTAGTTAGTAGCATGTCCTTTTTCAACCATAAAAGGAAAAATATAGTTATATCCCTCCATTCCAACCACAAATTCCTCCAATTCAAACTTTTATCACTAACCCAAATCAAAATATCACACAACCAACTATGCCATTTCAAGTACATCCTAATCCTCATATGCATATTCCTAGTCCATTTCCCAACCAAAACAATGTACCCCAATAGGTATCTCCTTCATACCCTAGTCAAAGTGTTCCACTTGTGACCTCCAAACCATCTATCCAAACCCAAATTCTCCCTCAAACTAATATTCCTTCCAGTTTCCTATCCTAAGAATTTCAATAGATGAAAGATGTAATTGCTACCATTCAAGCTGGTAAACAAACTAAAAAGTTAAAATTGGATGATGTATGTTCCTATCCATTCAACATGGAGTATTTGTGGATACCATTTCCTATAGGATATGAACCACCAAAATTTGATAAATATAAAGGGAAAGGTGACCCCAAGGCTCATTTGACTGAATTCTTCATCGCATGTCAACTAGTGGCATATAATGACATATACCTTTTGCTATTGTTTCCAATAATCTTGGTTGGATAAGCCTTGGATTAGTTTTTAAAGTTTTCCAAGGACTTAGTAGAATATTTTGATGATATTTCTAATAAGTTTGTGCATCACTTTTCCTATAATCTTGAGTATGAGATTTCACTAGTAGACTTAATGTAAGAAAAAAATGGTGAGAGGTTTCCAAGTTATTTATAGTGGTAGAGAGCCCTTTCAAGTCATTTCACCCATAGTTTACTAGATAAACATTAGCCACTGTGCTTACCAAAAATTTGCACAGTGAGATAGCTTATCACTTAGAACTGCAATGTGCACATACATTAAAGGAGATCATTGATAAAGGTTTATTGATCGAGAGGGTGATCATAAATAAAAGAGCCATCAAGATAAATTCAACTAATCAAAATAAAGGTACCAATTAGGGAAATGACCAACATCCCATCCAAATGCAAGCATCACAACCAACCCAAGCCAATAACCATGAAAGACTGAAGTAATTCAACTGCAATAAAAATGTTGTGGGAAATGGAGTAATCAAGTCTTGTCATGTTAAAATGGTTCAAACATCATTTGCACCCCCTTTTCAACTCACTCCTACTCAACTATTGCCACAAGTGTAACAACCAAAATGTTCATAATAAATACAATAGTTGCTACCAATGTAAACCCCTCCTCTTAGAAGAACTGTGCCTACACATCATGTCTTTAGTGACCTAGGAGAACCTATTAAGTCTATATTTCACAAGCTTATTACTACTAATCTGATTAGTTGGCCTATACCAAAACATTATATGCAAGGCATTCCTTATCTTGATTGGTACTGTGAAAATGAATTTTATGACTATAATTGGGTCAATGGGTATAATCTATGAAGATGTGTCCAAATCAAGCATTTAATTGAGAATATGTTTTATAATGGGGAGATAAAATTGTATAATGGTGCCTCCACTTCTAATAAAACTCTTGGGATCTATCAAAACCCCTTTCCCTAACATAACAATCAATAGTAGCAAAATAATCAACAACAACAACAATGGCCAGTGCAACAACAAAATCAATAGTATCAAAATTAAAGGTTGAACTAGTAGAATCAATAAAATCAGTAGTAAAACCCACAATGAGAGAACAATGGATAAAACAAGGGTTAGAATGGTAAAAACCAATAAACCTACCATGCAATTTCACATGATTATAATAGGGTTGTAGTTCATATTATAGAGGGTAGCATTAATACCATATCCATTAAGCCTAGACCAAGCACTAATCATCCTAAACCATTGCTAACCAACAATATTCAATGAAATTACATAGATAATCCTTCTTTGACTTGGGAGTGCATATAGGCAAACTAGAAAACTAGGAATTCCCCTTTTGGACCTTATATTAGAAACTCATTCTTGCCATGTGACCACATGCAAGTGCACCAGTAACTGAGACTTATCTTATCTGATCCCACACCATTCCTAACATTTGTTAGTAATAATGGCCTACTATTTAATCTTGATTGTGTAATCACAACCTAGAGGTTGAAGATTACTATCCCAGGCCCATAACCATCTGCCACTTTGACTATCATCCAACCAACCATTTATCCTCAGAATAAACCATTCAATACTAACCAAGACAAGAAGTTTGATATTGTGGAACAATTGTAAAAAACACTAGCACAAATTTCTATATTAGATTTGCTGTGAATATTAATAATCCACAAAAACATCTTGAATGAGTTTTTGACCCAATCCACTATTGCTAGTGACATATCCCCTGATAACTTTCAAGCTTTGGTTAGACACCTAGCTCCAACCCAACAAGTCACATTCAACCAAAGTGATATGTCTTCCCTTGGCCCGCTCTATAATAATCCATTATACATAGAAGTTTATATAAAGTGACATAAATTGAAACATGTCCTTATAGACAATGGATTAGGCCTCAACATAGTGTCTCTAAAGTTCATCAAGATTCTTAGGTACATTATGGCAGATCTCTAGCTAAAAACAATAACCATCAAAGCTTATGATAATCAAGAAAGAGAATCACAAGGCACCATTAGTTTGCTAGTTATCATTAGGCCTTTGACCCATGATACACTTTGCCATGTGCTTGATCTTAAGTTATCATACAATATGCTTCTAGGCAAGCCTTGGTTACATGATATTCATGTAGTCCCATCAACACCGCACCAATATATCAAGTTTTCCCACTCAAGGATGGAAGTGAATATTTCAGGAGATTTACACCCATATGAGCACTGTAAACATGTTGAGGCCAAATTTCAAAGATATAATTATTAGTATAATATGAATCCAAGTTCCAAATAGGAGAAAGGAAAGGCCATATTTATTGATCCTTCACTAGATAATTGCATAGATCATAATACCTTGGATTCCCTTTCCTAAATGCCACCTCCTAAAGCTTCTAATCATTTCACTATTTTAGATAATGGATTGAGAGAGCATGTGACCCATGATATATTTCATATTTCCAATCTTCCTCAAAATCCAAAAACCTTTGGGTGACCTAAAGTCATCTAACATATGCATTGCCAATAAAAGAATAAAGATAAGGGACCTATCACATTTGTACCAGCATCTGGCCTAGGACTTGACCCTCTTGAAGGGGATGAATCATGGTTATACAATGATAACTAAGCTCATTACTATAAAAATTCAAAGTATCATATTCCCAATAGGAACAGGGAGCATCACAATTATGGAAGAAGAGGCCTTAGACCAAATCAACAAGGAACCATCAAGCCAATTTCCATGGATAGGTATGAAAGACCTTATGGACTTGGATTTAAACCACTTGGGGGTGACCCCATATATCTTATTCAAACTCCATCACTAGCGACTAGTGATGATGATGTCAACATCAAAGTAGAATTTGATCATAGCCTCACCTTTGATAACCTAATTGAAATAAACATTTTTGATAACAATGCCATTTGTACCCTTACCTTGGCCATTCATCAAAACCATTTGCCATTATATTATCCCCAATTGATAGATTAGGACCAACAAGAATCCAGTATGTTGATTGATGAGTTTTAGAATGATGAGGCATTCTATGATTCCTTAGGCCTTAGAGATAATGTTCCATTGGGAGATCACAAATTAGAATTATCAATCACATTAGATCCTATGGCCTATTTTGGAGTGTAAGTGAGCACCCTTAGAAAAAAACAAATAAGTAAAATATTGAGGTCCCAAAGTGAAAACTTCTTTGAGGTACTTTTTGACCAAGAAAAAAGTAAAGATAAAGGCCAGTCTAGTGATGAAACCTATTTCAGGTGCCATTAGATGTGGGTGTTCATTCTTCTTTGAATTTAGACCAGGAGACCGCCAATGATAAACTTGCCTGTGGATCAGAGTTTAACTATGAGTAATAAGTATTTGATTAAATTCTTCAAGAATTTCCAACTATTTTTGTTACATGGCCATATCTACCATTAGGAGACTCAGATTTATCATGCCTAGGAGAATATGAAAAGCAAGTCCTAATAGAGAACCCTGACATAATCCAACAGTTCAAGTCATTGTCTACTATCTTATAAGATAGTTTGACCCTTCTAGTCAAAGATACAATAGAGGTAAATATCAAGACTCCATCAGACTTGAAATGGATAAAATTAGTTACATCCCTCACTGAGGAGGAATGTGATGTCTTTGTAGCTCTATTGAGAGAGTTTGTAGATATTTTTTCATGGGTTTATTCTAACATGCTAGGTTTAGACCCAACTTTGGTTTTGTATCACCTTGTGGTTAATCCTGATGCTAAACTGGTAAAACAAAAGCTATGTGAGATGCATCCTCACATTGCTATATTGGTAAAGAAAGAGTTAGAAAAATTCTTAGAAGCAAGTTGTAACTGATCCATTGACTACTCAGAATGGATCTCTAATGTGGTACCTGTTAGTAAAAAGCTTAAAGGGATCAGAATTTGTACTAATTTTTGAGATATCAATAAAGCTTATCCTAAATATGACTTTCCCTTGCCTAATATTAACATGATCATTGAGTCCATAGCTGGTTATAAAATGCTTTCACTCATGGATGGCTTTTCAAGATATAATCAGATCAGAATAGCACTAGAAGACCAACATAGAATAGCATTCACCACTCCATGGGGAATATTTTGTTATCAAATAATGCCATTTTGCCTTAAGAATGCTAGAGCTACATATCAAAGGGCCATGACTATTATATTTCAAGATATGATACATGATATTGTTGAAGACTATGTCAATGACATATTAGGAAAATCCAAAACTAGGGCTAACCACCTAATAGTGTTACATATGATATTTGAAAGATTATGGGAGTACAAAGTTAGACTCAATCCAAAGAAATATGTGTTCAGTGTAACTTCAATAAAACTACTTGGCTTCATCATGTCTCTAGAGGTATTGAAGTTGATCTGGCTAAATTCCATGCTATAACCAAGATGCCACCACTAACCAATTTAAAGCAACTTCATAGTTTATAGGGAAAGATCCAATAAATTTGATGCTTCATCTCTCAATTAGAAAACAAGTGCCATCTATTTACACAACTTTTTAAGAAAGGAGTTGTATTTCACTGGGATGATCACTACTAAACAAATTTTCAACTATTCAAAGACTATCTTATTAATCCACCTATTTTATTACCTCCTATTCCAAGAAAGCCATTTTTGTTATACTTATCAGCTATCGATCATGTTCTCGAGGCACTCTTGGCTCAACATGATGACAAAGGAAAAGAGCATGCTATATAATACCTAAGCTGTACCTTAGTTACAAATGAACATAACTATGCACCTATTGAAAAAGATTATATGGTCATGGTTTTCATAGCTTAGAAATTGTGCCATTATATGTTGAATAATAAGACCATGATCATTTCAAAAGTGGATCCACTCAAGTATCTACTATCTAAAATAGCTTTGCAAGGTAGAATGGCTAAATAGATCATGCTTCTCAATGAGTTTGACATAGAGTATGTCAATCATAAAGCAATCAAGGGACAAGTTTTTGTAGATCAACTTGCTGAAGCACTTCTCATAGACACACAACCACTCATATTTAAATTTCTTGATAAATCTATCATGACCATCATTAACACACCCCTTGAGGAGCAGCCCTAAAAGTTATGTTTTGATGGTTCATTCACTGCACATTGATCGGGGTAGGCCTATTGTTTATTACACTATAGGGGGATCTAATCCCTAAATCATTCAAGATCAGCTTTCCTTGTACAAACAACATGGTTGAGTATGAAGCACTTATTGTAAGACTTCAACAAGTAGTACATTAGAATATATCTCATCTCTAAGTTTATGGTGATTCTTAGTTAATCATCAATTAGGTCATAAATCATTTTTAGACCAAAGATGACAAGTTAGTTCCATATAAATCCATGGTAGACACTCTTAAACAATACATTACCAACATTCAGTTTGAGCACATACCAAGGGCTAGTAACAAAATTGTAGATGCCATGGCTACTATTTGCTCTCTGATTCGACAAATAGATAAAACTAGAGAATATCAGTTCTTCATTGAGGATTTGTCAGCACCAGCTCATGAACCTTCAACTGTTGCCATGATTTGTGATATTGTTGGCCTGAATTCTATCTAGTACTCAAACCTTTATAACTACCTTCATGACCAAGTTCTACCACCTAACCTATCTCTAAAATAAACCAAAGCCTTCATACATCATTCCACTCACTATAATCTACTTGGATCCACCCTTTACCATAATAGTTTTGATATAATTCTACTTCATTATTTTAATATTGGTAGAGTCTACATTAGTGTTAAGAGAAGCTCATGAAGGAGTGTGTGGAGATCATTTTAGCAGGGTAGTCATATCCAAAAGCTTTTGTGTACTAGTTATTATTGGCCCACAATGGATGTAGATGCCACTACATATGTAAAAAAGTGTGACTCATGTCAATGACATGCTAATCTAATTCATGCCCTAACAAAAACTCTAAAAATGATTTTGATGCCATGGCCATTTTCTACATGGGGACTTGACTTCATTGGGAAGATTAACCCCACTTCATTTTATAGCCATAAACATATCCTTATTTCCACCAAGTATTTCACTAAGTGGGTTAAAGCTATACCCCTCACTTATGTGACTGGAAAGCAAATTTCCAAATTCATTTTCAACCATCTCATTTGTCACTATGGTATCCCCTATAATATTATATTTTATAATAGAGGATCATTCTAGAATAAGGATGTAGACCAGTTATATACTGATTATAACATCACCCAACATTGTTTACAACATATTACTCTCAAGGTAATGGCCAAGCTGAGGCATCTAACAAAACCATTGTCAATATTCTCAAAAATATTTTCAATGATGTCAGTCATGATTGGCACCTTTAGATATTCCCTACCCTTTGGGCATACCATACCAATCATCATACTCCCATAAGAGTCACTCCATAATCCCTTGTTTATGGTACTAAATCCATCCTTCTTTCTGAGGTCAAATTACCTTCACTATGAATCTCTTTCAAGCATGTCCTAGATGATTATGACTATTGGGTAGCTCATCTGTAAGAGCTAGATCTCCTTGATGAGAAATGCATATCTATGCTCAACAATCTTTAAGCATATCAGAGCCACTCAAAGGATACTATAATCAGTGTGTTAAGTATAGAATGTTTGAACTTGGTGATCTTGTTTTTAAAGAAAACCAAAAGAATACCATGGCTGAGAAGAAGCATAAAGGGAAATTCAAACCAAACTAGATAGGGCATTTCATCATCACTATAGATTATGGATCAGGGGCATATAGGCTTGCCACACTAGATAGAAATGAAATTCTAGAGCTAATGAATATTATTCATCTCAAGTAGTACTATGCTTGAGAACTAAGGTGTATTATTTGTAAGGAACATTTTAGTTATTGCATTTTATCACTATTATTCTTTATATAAATACCATCCTTATCCGTCTTCTTTGCCATATCCACTTTCACTTCCATTCTATCAACCCAGTAGGTTCTAAAACCTAGCCCATTTGACCTTGGTTTTTGCCATTTGTTAAGTAGTTTTAGCATCGAGGTATCTGATCAATTTCATTAGTTGGTTCAAGTACTCTAGATAGAAATCATTGTGATAGATGTTTTGGTAGTTTCATCCTTCATTTATTATTCCTTTCTTACCAATAGTCTTTTTACTAATTATAACCACCTTTGGGAAAATTAGTACCTTTGATCTATGCCATTGTGTCCTGGTTATAACCACCTATGGGCAAACTAGGGGAAAAATTAAGCCTTGACATACCAACTTGCCACTTCTTATGTCATACTGTGCCTTTTTACTAATTGTGCCTATTTTGTTTAAATTTATTGCTACACTAGTTGAGTTCCTCCACTATAAGGGTAGAACTATAGTGATTTGAGGTCCTACTCTAGGAATATGTAGGTAGTGCTTGGTACTTATTTAGGTCATCCTAGTCACCCTAAGCCATGCTCTTACCATTTTATGAGCAACTTAAGCCTCACTTTTGCCATTTTGTGAGCAACCTAAGTTTGAACACTCTCACCATTGTGCAAGCTTGAACCATTTGGTGTCTCATCATTCTTTATCAAGTTGAGATACCTTCAAAACAATTCAAAAAACATTCCAAAAAAATTGTTAGAAAAGAACAAAAACATTGACCACTTCTTTGCCTTAAGGATTTTGGGAACCCTTATTAAATTACAATCAAATCACTTGTCATTTAGTTTCCCCATCCTTTTTGGCCTTTTTTCTCACACACTTTTCATTTTACAAGACCATTCCTATTCTTCTATCACATCTATTTTGTTTATTTTCCTCAGTTATTACATTCTTCCCATTCCTTAGGAGAACTATATTTGGCCTAAAGTTTTTTATTAGATATTACATCCATAAAACTATGTAGACAACATCCAATTACTTAGTGCATATGGAGATAGCTCCACCATCCCCTTCCTTTTTATTTTATTCCCACATTTTTTTCATTTGTTAAGTTTTCACCTATTTTCTAGGGTCAATGTTCATAGGGTTTCTATTATATTGTTTGTTTGTTTTTTATTTCTACTTATTTTGTTTATTTGTCTGCCTGTTTGTTTACTTTCAACACTATTGCCTTGATTTGGTTTATGTGTTCATTGGGTGATTCCTTACCCATACTTACACTTGAATCCATCCATATTCATATGATTACATTGTCATCATGGTTTTTATCATTGGTGTATTATTTTCTATTGAGTATTGGATTATGGGAGTCAGTCCTCATGTATATTTTGGGCAATTCCTCATGATGTTATATCATGATTCCTACTGACACATGCTACAACAAACCTCAGCTTCAAGAAGTCTATCCTACAATGGTGGCATATATTTAGCACTGACATCTTGATTCACTCCCAATCATATCCCAAATAGAGTAATTGACCATGAAAGAATTTCAACCTTTATTAGTTTAGATGAGTGCCTTCCTACCAGTAGGTTGTTCCAATTCATCATTACCCTCTATGTTAATTCATCATCATCCTCAACCAAGTTTATCATGTTTTCCATAATCAAGTTCTAATGATTATAACTACCTATGGGCAAATCATTTCATACCATCCCACCTATATTTCTCAATGATTATAACTACCTTTGGGCAAATCATTATGTTTTCAACACTTTAATTTTTATACCTATATGGGGTATGTTATTATCTTGTTTGTCTATCCTAACTAGGGCAGCTCCATCTTCTCAATGATTATAACCACCTTTGAGAAAATCATTGTGTTATCATACCATGTTGCCACTATTAGGGTACAATGCTTATAACTGCCTTTAGACAAACCATTGTACACCATCCCACTTGAATTCTCAATGATTTTGACTACTTTTTCAATATCATTATGTTTTCACCCCATCATCTTTGTTTTTGAGGGATCGTTTGCCAACCTACTTGTGCCAATCATTCCCTCAAGGGGACAACATATAGTTAGTTTATCAACATTGCAGTTGTAGGCATACAAGACTTTTTCATTATTTGACAAGATGTTACTATGCTTATAGCTTTCAATGCCTTCCCAAATAGGGGTAAATTATAGACACCTAAAACTAGCCACCAATAACCTCCAGTCAGGCTTTTGGCTAATTTCCATCCAAAATGCACAATTTGGCCTAAAAACACTACACACTAAAAGATGTGAAATTGACATATTCAAGTGCCAATTTTGGCTAAGGTATCCCTAAATGAGGCAATGCAATTTATGGGCCAACTAACTTTGATCAAATCATTTTGAGTCAAAATGCCAAATTTGCACCCATGTGCTTTAGATTGCTCTTTCCTATCAAATCTCTTACACAAGATGCATGCCTTTGTTATTTGTTTTTAGTAACATTCTAAATGGGAATACGGTTCCAATGCATCTAACATGGACTTCCAATTCTAGTCTAGTCAAATTTTGGACCAATAACAAGGCATTCTGATCAATTTGAGTAATTTGTGCATAAAATGCTTAATCATGCTTAAGAGCTAATTAATCCAAATCAAGGCTTAATTAATAATTCCATATAATTTTGATTATTTTTTTTTAGAAATGAATATAGAATATCTACATCATCAAGTGACCTCATTTCTTGGGAAGACATCCCTAGGCCATAAATGCCACAAATATCAAGATTCATGCCTCTTGTGCCTCATCAATGCATTCCATGATGCCCTCCATGCCTCTTAATTTTCCCTTATTCCAATTTCATGATGAGTATAATTACAAACTTAATTATAAAAATTGAATTAATCCTCAATCACACATCTCAATCTTGAGATGGATGAATGAGGTTGATTCTGATCAAATCTAACAATCTATAAATAGAAAAGCCATGAACATCATTTCTAAGATATTTTGGTGCAAAGTTGTAATTTACAAATATATTTAATGAGACATTACAATTATTGTTACCATGCCAAATTGATTTGAAGCCAAGCTAAGCCACAAGCCAAAGGTGCCAAAGAGAGATAGAGGTAGCCAAGCTTCCATTGCCAAGGACTTCATGAGCACAAGCCAAGCAAGCCACCACTACAAAGTCATTTGGAGCATCCAAGGAAGGTGAAGGAATTATTATGTTTTCATTCCTTGATTTTTAGTTGTGTTTGTCATTTGTTTTTGTTAACTAATTTCTCCCTAGTGTCTAGGCCTAGAGATGTTATGATATTAGTGTGTTTATTTCATTTTGTTTTTATTTTGGAACTAACACCATACTAACCATCCTCTCTTGAGTCAAATTCCTAGATCACAGTTCCCACTAACCCTTTTTTCATAAGGTCACATTAAAGATGGAAAACTAGGGTTTTTCCATTTCACAAGGAAAGACAGTCCACGACTTAGATTTAAATACACCAGAGTAAATGCAAAATAAAACCTAGAATCATCTAGATGGTTACATCCTATTTTAGTGTATATTTCATACATGACACTAATATTTAACCTAGATATTAGCATCAATGCCACCTTCCCAAGTTAATGTTATTGTTTAGAGAACTAGAAGCATCAAATCCAAAATTTGATGACTATTCTATAATCTCCCTCTTGTTTGCTTTCTAACTATTCTAGATCTAGAATTGCATTAGCATCAAAACAAGCTAAGTACATCACTTATTTGTTATTTATATATCTATCATAGTTTTATTTTCCATATTTAGACAATCTCAACATAATAAATTTTGTGTATGCTTATATTTGAGTTTAGCATCTAATTGGCATGCTATAGATCTGATTATCACCCTTGTGTCATTTCATTTCTATATACCCTTTTAACATATAGATAAATCCAATATAGATCATTTTAGAGTTAAACATTTGGTGAACTTAATCCATGTGAATGCCAAAACATTATGATCTAGGATTTCCAAGCCTCCTAGGAGTTTAACTAGTTATGATGAAGTTTAATATCTAAAACTTTATCCTAGAGTTTTACCCTCCTCTAGTTACAAGGTCTTCGTGTGCTTATGCTTACAAGTGGATTCTTCCTTAATTGATGTATTTTGGCCTCCAAATATTCCATTTAAAAATTACTCAAAGCTATTTTTTACTCATATTATTATATGTAAAAACATCTTTTTACTCACCAAAATTCGATACAATTTTTTCATTTTTTGTAATTTTAAAATTTTAGTAAATATTGATGTACAAGGTTAATGGTGTATTTGTGTTGAAATTAATTTCTAGGTTTTGTAAAAAATCATATTTTATTAAAAAACCTCTCAAATCTTTAAAAAATATTATTGATTTATTGTAATTATTGATTATTTATTTAAAATATTTTAGGGTTTTACCTATGAAGCATCCCACATTATTTGGCATATTTCTGATTCATAGTAGATCAAATTTAAAATTACTTAGATAGTTTTCATAAATATTTTGATATATAAAAAATCATCCTTTAGTTTTTCAAAATATTGACCAAATTTTATAAATTAAAAAATTTACTATTTTTAGTAAATGTAGATCTACAAGTCATATATGTACTTTTGTTTCCCTATTTTTTTGTTCCTCTCATTTCATATGTTTATAAAAAAACCTATCTCATATTTTTAAAAAACTTAGCCAATAGTTTGAAATTGTTATATCCTTACTATAATGATTGATTACTCCTTGGCATTTGTTTCTCTTGCTTATCCTATCCTCATATCAATTTTCAAAACATTTCAATGGACATAAATAATATCATTACTCCTCCTAACCCTAATGAGGGTGATATCTCTCATCCCTCTAAAAAAGTCTAGGATATCACTTTTCTAAGGTGTAAGGTGGCCCACCCTATAATTTCAATGAAGGTAATCAACACGAAATACTTAGGGTTTGTGCTTTTGAAACGCTAAAGGAATAAATCAATACCATGACCAAATTAATGCATGAATTACAAAATAAAAATCAATCTCTAAATTCAAAGATCACCTTATTGTAAAATTAAATTTCTTATACAAATAATCCAAATTATGCTAGTGTGAACCATGTGTTTGCATCTTAGTATACCAATTATGTGCCTAATAAAAACCAATATTGAAAGCCAAAACCAAAGTTACTTAATGACAATGATTCTAGAAGTGAATAGAATCCTACTAAGAGGTCAAGTGATATTATAAGGGAGATGCTTAGAAATAATGTGATCAGATTACCTCATATTCATCATATAAAAAAAATCCAAATATTAATGTGCATATCATAGAATGCATGGTCACTATATAGATTCTTGTTTTGTATAGAAAAGAAATATACAAATGATAAATTTTCACAAAGAAAAGGTGACAAATAAAAAAAAATGGTTACCAACATATCCTCAAAAATAAAAGGATAAACTTTTACCAAATCCACCTCAAGATTCAAATGATACATCATTAAAAGTGGATGATCCTTCACATGATGTGCAAATTTCTAATATTATAAATTATCAAAAATATATACCAAATGTTCCAAAGAATGATCAAAATGAATGTTTTTATAATGAGAAAGAGAATATGTGAAATGTTTTCCTAGTTTATATCCTATTTTTTTTTCAATGATTAAAACAAATAAGAAACCACTATTTCCAAGAAAAAATCTCCAACTTATAGTGTGGTTGGTTTTTCATACACATATACATTAGTTATAGTGTTAGAACCAAAAGAAAAAAAATAATTTTAAATGGAAGATAAATAAAAATTGATCACTCATCTTAGTAATAACAAGATCTTAATAGATTCATTTTTATATGTTACCAGTGATGAAATTAGTAAGCACGATATAAGGCCTTTGCAAAGGCATACCATTGATGATATCCTTCAATTATAGTAGCACTTTTACCCATACATAATCTTGATACATATAGGTTATATGATTGGATGATCACTCTACATTAGCATGTTTGAGCTTACATATATACTTACACATGCCTTTATCCATGATTATATCTTACAAAAGGTACTTGATATGCTATACACTTGACATTTTTTCATAACACATTTGATCCATGGGTTACTATGACATTTTTATGCTGGTTGCTTATGATTTACTTTATGCACTTCCTTGAATGTCTTAACTTGATTTTTTGAGAATTTGAATATGTTCCTTTGATTTTGGCCCTTGTACCTATGTATGCTTTCATTGACATTTACATATGTCATGGTTTTTTATATGGACATTTGAATATGTCATCCTTGATTTTATATATATTTTACTAAGTAATGTCCCTTTGATTGTGCAACATTTGAACGTGTCCCTTAATTTTAGTCTCCTTAGACCATTATATTTTCACTTGCTTTTGAGTGATCTTATGTGTGTGCTTGTTTGCTTGTTTAGATTATACTATTGATATCTCAAGATGGCCATGATCTTCATCATGCATATTAGTCCTACAGGTGATCACATTGGTTCTATGCACTTCAATGATACATTTACTTATACATGTTCCATTCTATATGCTACATGGTTACAATAACAAATTATATAGTTATTGTAAACACTTAAAATCAAACATTTTATGTTTATTTTAATTATACCTAATCATCACTATTTTTATCTAATTCTAATATATAATTAATATTCATCATCACTATTCATCATCGTTATTCACATATTTATTAAGTTAATTAATCCAAATTAATTAACCAATCATTCCTTAATCAGAAATTTTATGGATTCTGAATATTCACAATTTTTATAAATCTAAATTTTTTATTATCCTCACTTCATGAGGTCATCTTCCACTCCATTTCCTTTTTTAAATTTCAAATAATCCCTAGGCCCTACCTATTTCCCATCATTGGAATTTTATAATATTATCTTCTTCCTCTTTCCAATTTAATAATCCACCTCATTTTCCACTCAATTCCACTTATCAATTTTATATTATATCTTCCTCCCAAATAAAATTACATTCATTTGTGAGTCTAAAATGTTCTCCACTCTAATTTTAAGTCAAAATTCCCATCTTGAATTAAAAATTATCTTTTATTCTCATCCCTTGATTCTCATCTCAAGATGGATAGTTCACATTAATTTCAAAAGTCTAGAAATTAAAGGTTCTTCCTCCAATTTAGACAAGCTTCTTTATTATAAACTTACTATATAGGAATAATTCTATGAGATTCAAGTTCTTTAACATTTTCATCAATCTTTCATGCCAAGCCAAATATAAAAATCAAGGTGAACAAGGAGAGATGCTTCCCAAGAGAAATAGGATTGTTAAAGACTTCTAGATCACAATCTGAGTTCAACATCTCCAATTTCAAGAAAATATTATAAGGAGGTATAAGAATTTATTTTTAATCTTATATTGTGAATTTATTACTTGTTAATTATATAGCTCAACCTAGGGATTAGAATTTAGAAGTTATGTTTTTAATTTGTTTTTTATTTTTATTCACTAAAAATTTACTATTCTCTCTTGGAATTAGAAAAATACCAATGTCACCCTTGAAAATAAAGGAAAATTTGAACCTAATTGGCTAGGACCATTCATCATCATTGCAAATTATGAATATAGAGCATATAGATTGGCCACACCAGAGGGAGAAGATATGATTCTTAAGCATTTTTTAACTTGATTTGCTTGAATATTGTCTATGAGGACCCCTATTTTGGAGTACAACTGTTGAACCCTTTCCATTCATTCTTATTTCCTATCTATATTTTGGGGCATGACCATTGAACACTTTCCATTCATTTTTATTTCCTATCTGTATTGGTTCCTATTTGATCTTATTCCCTTGTTCCAGTACCAATCTTGACCTTGATTCTGATTCACAAAGTACTACAGACAGTTTCAAATGACAAATTTAGAGAAAGTTTCTAGAAAAATATTTAAATTTGGTCATCATCAACACATATTTGAATTAAGTCACTTAGTGCATGTATGCATGATTACTTTGATTAATGGTTCTTGAAAGTTGTCTTTTTCATCACTTGTTTGTCATGTGTTAATTAGTATTGATCCTTATAACAATTCCTATACCATATCTATTTATATCATTCCCCCTACTATTGATTTATATAATTTTTACACTAAGGTGGAGCTATATTAACTTGAGGTCCTTTTTCAACTACATAGACAATACTCAATTGATGTTGAGGTTAGTTCAGTCACCCCATTCCAATGCTCTTGCCATTTTGTGAACAATATAAGCAATGTTATCCTTGTTCTATATATTTTAATCATTAATTGAGTTGAGATAATTTTAAAAAACCTTAAAAATTTAAAATCCCACCCCCCCAAAAAAACTTAAAAATAAAAAATTTAGAAAAAGACATGAATTTTCGTTAAGAGATACTCAGTTGTAAATTTTTTTGATTGCTTTATCCTCTTATTTGTCAGTGTTTTTCTAATTCCATTTTCCTTCTCATTATTACTAATTTTTGCTCAACACTTTCATAGTGTTGTGCACTCATTCCTATTTTCCTATATGTTCACATTTCATATCTATCATTTTTATTCTATCCCATATCCTTTAAAGAACTAAATTTGGCTTGAAGTTCATGTTGGATCTAGTGTCCATGGGACTATGTAGGTAGTGTCCTCTTGCCTAACACATTTGGAGTTAGTTCAACCACCCATTCCTTATTATTCTATTCCCCCTTTCCATTTTTTAACCATTATACATTTTGGACCCGGTGTCCATGAGTCATACTTATGCCATCAAAGGTTTAGTTGTTTATGCTGACACCAAACCATAATCATAGACATCAAACATGGACATATGCCAAAAAATTCCAAAAATAAAGAAAAATTAAACACATTCCAAAAAATTTCAAAGTAACCAAACACTCTTTTATTTTATTTAACATGTGAAGCATCACACAATGCATAAAAAGAGTGATACATAAAAAACACATGGTAATATGATCACACAAATTCACCTAGGGTGTATACACACATTTTTCCTACTTAGGAATTATGTCTTTGTCTAGTTGATCTCATAGTATTGTGATGATTATTTGGTGAATTTGGATTCAAGTTGAACCATCATCTTTGTTGATTTCTTATAAACTAGCTTCAACAACATTCCTCCTCAAACATGTTCAGCTTTCATGGCTAGTTTCCCCATAGTTGTTACACACTACTATGGGCGGTGCTAATTGATTTGTGTTCCTCTCTATGTCAATGGCTATCAGTGGGTGTATTCTGTTCTTATCTTCCACATGCCTTCCCAAAAGAAATAACTCATGCTACACTCTTGGTCTTCTACCCTGATAAACTACTGCAACCATCACTTACCTCTACTCAATTTGTTTATCTTGCATGAGTAATGTTTGTCATCACTACATCATGCATCCCCTTGAAAAGTGGGGATTTCATTTATGATAGACTCTTATTTATTCATTTTATATGAGCCTTGGGTGCTTTTTTCTTGCTCTACATCTTACATAGTGAAATTCCTACCTTCTTCATTGTGGTTGTGGTTGAATCTCAGGCTCGAGCTCAAGCTACAAATGAATCTCTATTGGTTTTTATTGTAATAGTTATTACATAAGTGTTATTACTCATTAAAAAGTCTAGAAAATATGCACATTCACCTCATAGATTATTTCAGGCCATGGTGGCTATCGATCATCTTCACCTTCATTACCATTGTTTCTAGTATGTGCCATCTTCAACCTCTACACTTCTTTGATCTATCGAGGCACTGAAAAAAATGATTTCATGTTAAACATTTTTTCTTAGGATGATGAATTAATTATCTTACTTGACCATTTTTTATTGATGATATGTTATCCATTTTACCAACTAAATGGGTCCCATGACATCATCAATTTTACTAAACAATCACACCACTTGAAATGGTCATGTCTACTCACCTTTTGTGTGGACATGTAACCCATAGTAAAATGGTCATCTTGACAAGGTCATTATGTGCAATCATGATCTCATTTCTTTATCATGTCATGGCACATCATAGATGTCCATGTCATGTGATCCACATTTGATGTTTTTGTTTTGTTTTGTATCTCAATGTCCTCATGGGGCCAGTGGTTTCTTAAATAGATGTCAATGTTTCCCCACCTTATCTAGCTATATATGCAATATCCTAGGTCATGGAGCTTCATGATGGAAAGGCCCCACTTAGTGAAACCCATAGATCATTGGCACCAAGGTACTAGGATAGAGGATGCATATATTTCCACCTTTTGCTAAGATTGGCTATGTAGCTCTTGAATTAGGCATAGACCATCCCCTATTACTTACCATGCTGATAATGTTTTGTTAAACAAAATATGCAAAATATTCAAAGAAAATATTTGTATCTCTCCACTTAGTTATAGCCCATAAAACTTAGCTCGTAGTGATGATGGAATTTTTCCAAAGAGATTATGTTGATTCTGATAGATGCCCATCTTATAAAACCTATCTCATAGTGCTAGATGATACCACTTTGATAATGCCATCACATAATTTATAAATTCATAGATTCCTCATGAAATAACCCTTCTTTTGGCTCAACTCAATCATAATTAATTTATGGTGTTTTTGTGTGATCCGTAATCGAAATCAAATAAGTGTCGTAATAGTGGAATACACACTTATAATGGATTGGAACCTTATTATAATGATTTAAAAAAATTGACATTTTAAATGATTATGGAATTTTAAATATCCAAAATAATAAGAGTGCAATAATTAAAGAGACAAAATTGACATAAATACCACACATAATTTGATAACAGAGTTCAGCTCTAAAAGCCTATGTCTCTAGATCCACTCCAATGGGGATCATTCCTATTAATTTGTCACAAAAATGCTTATAAATATTTTAGATGTCACCTCAAATTGTCTTCACGGGCTTTAATTTGTCCAAGAGATACTCTTGAAATAATATTATTTTGTTTGAGACCCTTAAACAATCTCCAAGTATTTCAATCACTCCTTAATTCCTTAGAATAACACTATTCACATCCAAACTTGGCTTTAAAATGAGCCTCAACCCCTTTATATACCATCTTCACCCATAGCCCAAGTGGTGAGTCACTTATCCTTTTAGCTAAAGTGACAAGGTTTGAATCCCACTTTGAATGGTTTTGGTGGTTAAAGAAATCTATTATCCCACATTTGGGAAGTGGGGGACTTCATGATAATTTATATACCATGAAGTTTGTCATTTAACATGCCAAGTAATTGGCATTGCCATGTATTTAGGTGGGCATGTTGATTTCACATGGATGTTGGGGCATGAAACATGACATGTGGGTTTAAAACGTGACATTTGTGGTATAGAACATGGAAAGTATGAGGTGTCACGTGGAAGTGATAGATTATATGGTTTGTTTGGAACATTTAATAATTAATTACAATATAGTCAAAATTGGACCATAGAGATAAATAGTTAAATGGTGGCAAGCCATGTGGCTACTTGAGGACCCATCACGTGGACCAATATCCACTCACCACTTATCATCCACTTACCAATTATTAACATCCAACTGGATGTTCCATTCAAACCCAATTTTTTTTAACCTACTTGATCTTTGATACATGATATCTTGCACATACGAGCTCAAAATCAACCCATTCAAATTACATTGGAAATATCTTGATGAGATATTCATCATGACATTGATCAATACATAATTTGATGACTTCATTTTCAAAGAAAAATATAGATCCTCCTAGATCAATCCTCCCCACTAGGAGAATTTGGACCTCTAAAAGTTGATTAATTGGTAAAGAGGTGAGGGTATTTCTCCCTCACTCTTCTAGCTTCCATACATTAGGCCTTGTTTGGGTGCATCCCTTTGAAACCAACACAAAGATACTCAACATCTCCCCTTCATGAAGTTTGAACCTTCCTATCAGGTATTGTGTCTTCTTACAGTTTTGTTAGATACTTAGGAGTAAAATCATCAATAGAAGGAATGGATACACTCTCATCATGATCTACAATCATTAGAATCTCATATAATTTCAGATTTTCCACATTCACAACTAATTAAATATACATATAAGATGGCAAATCTAATCAGAAAGTATTTTTACCAATGTTTTCCATAATTTGAAAAGGACCATACCATATTGGTTTCAAATTTTTACCTTCACATGTCAGCCTTTCCTTACTAATGTGAAGCCATACCAAATCACCTACAACAAATTGGTGATCAACATGATGTTTGTCATGTCTTAATTTTTATTTTTCTTGAATTTTCCCTAATTGATATCAGATAGTCTGGTGTACCTATGTATTTTTTCAATGAACTTCTTGAATTTAACAACATCATTATGTTCATCAATAGTTAAATCCTAGCCATAATAAAAATCTAAAGGATATTTAGGTAAATATCCATAACAAACTTCAAAAGGATATTTCATAGTAGAATAATTAAGTGCATGGTTGTAAGCATGCTAAATATAACATAACTATTCATCCCATAACTTGGGATGTTTAGTACAATATCCCCTAATTAAGTGTACCACTATGTGGTTTACAACCTCTATCTGACCATTAGTATATGGTTGAAATACAGTGCTCTTATTCAACTTAGTGTCCATCAATTCCCATAGTGTTGACCAAATTTCCCCAAAAAACCAAGAATATTGATAAAAAATAATAGAAGTGGGAAAACAAAACGAACCCATACATGATAAAAGAATAAGTGTGTCATACCTTCCCCTGTAATCTACTTAGTGCAAGCAATTAGAACACACATCTTGCTAAATCTATCCACTACCACATACAAGTAATTGTGTTTCCTCGATGACATAGGCAAACCCCCTACAAAGTCCATGGAAATACTTTCCTAGGGATGGGTAGGAACAAGTAAGGGAGTGTAAAGTTTGAGTTTCCTATTACTAGGTTTTCTTGTGGCACAAAGAACCCACACCTTGATATATTTGGCAACATTTTCCTACATATGGGGCCAGTAACAATACATTATCAAATGTTCAACCATTTTACTTACTCCAAATTGACTATAAATAAGAGAAGTATGTGCTGCCCTAATCATGTGAACCCTTTTATTTTTAGGAATGCAAAGTTTACCTAAATAATACAAGAGTTCATTATGCACATGATAGTATGATTCTTCTACATGTTTACCACTCATTAAATCATTGTACATAGTCTTAAAGTCAACACCATTAACATATTGTTCTTTATAAATTTTATGAGTCAAAGAACCATGTTATAAAAGAATAGATGCAACTACCATAGGAGGCCTAGAAAGCATGTCAACAACTTTATTGTGAATACCTTTCTTATACCTGATCACAAGATGAGACTATTATAGGAAACCCATCCAATGAAAATTCTTAAACTATTATAGCTTGGCCTATGACTAGAGATACTAGAGGGGCTGATGGTCTATATGTATCATTGTCTCCTTACCCATTAAGTAATGTTTCCATTTCTTAACACTTTGAACCAATGTATACAATTATTTATCATAAGTTGGATAGTTTCTTACCACACCTATAAAGGTCTTAGAATGATAGCATACTGGCTTCTTTCCTTGCATCAAAATAGATACCATAGCATAATCACTTACATCCATCTCTATCTCAAATGGATGCTACAAATTAGGAAGTGCCAAGATAGGAGTAATACTAATATTTGTCTTCAAACTATCAAATACCCTTTGTTTCTTGCCTCCGCACTGAAAGACTTATTTTTTACTAGTCAAATAATGTAAGGGTGATGAAATAAATGAGAAATTAGCAATGAATTTCATCCAATATTTTACTACACCAAGAAAACTTCTAACCTTAGTTACACTATTAGGTTTAGGCCATTTAGTTATAGCCTCCACTTTTGTAGGATCAATTTTCAATTCACCATGTCCTACAATATAACCCAAGTAAACCAAAGAGGTCTTGCCAAATTCACATTTAGACATTTTCAAATAAACTTTCTCCCTTATCAATGCATCCATGACTTTCCTAATATGAATCACATGATCTTCGCAAGACTGGCTGAAGATCAAAATATCATATAAGTAGACTATAACAAAATCATCAAGGAATGGTCTAAAATCATCATTCATCAAGCACATGAATGTAGCCAGTGCATTACATAATCTAAAAGGCATGACAAGCCATTCAAACAATCCTTGTTTTGTCTTAAAAGTAGTTTTCCAAATATCACCATCGTTAATCCTAACTTGATGATAACCACTTTTCAAGTCTAACTCAGTGAATAGATAACATTTCTTAGCTAATATAATAAATTATCAATACAAGGAAGAGGGTAACGATTATTAATAGTAATTTTGTTCAAAGCATGAAAATAAACACACATTCACCATGTGCCATCATTATTTAGAAACAAAATGATAGGCAAACCAACATGAGATGTACTAGGATGAATAACACCCTTTTCCAAAAGTTCCATTACCTACTTTTTGATTTCCTCATTTTTCACCACTGATACCCTATACATTCCAATGTTAGGGAGAGGAGAATATTGTAACAATTGAATTTCATGTTGAAATCCCCTTTTAGGGGGCAACCCTTTGAGATCTTGAAACACATCATCATAACTAGAAATGATTTCAACTAATTCTTTCTTATGTTTAGGATCATAATTTTCCATAGCCTAGGAATATTCTTTTTCCTTAGACTTAATCAACATGAGACAAAAATTCTTTCTTGAATTGACTAGTCTTTTTATTTGCCTTGTTGTAACCAAAGAAAGACTCATCTTAATGTGATGTGCTCTGACTATATACTTAATTCCATCCTTAACAAACAAGTACTTATTCTCCTCCCCATAGAAGATTGTTTTTTTATCATAAAGATAAGGGCTTCCTAAAATAATCTCACATATTTCTAGAGGAACTACATCCGTATAAACTTCATCCATGAATTTGGATGCAATGGCTAATTTCAATCTGCAAGTTTTGGTTACTTGCATTTTTGCATCATCACACACCCAACCAAGTGGATAGGGTTTTAGATGGGGATTGGTTTTTAAGCCTAACTTTTTAGCAATTTCTTCAAAAATCAAGTTTGCCTATGATCTAATATCAAATAGAGTGTCAATCGTAGTATGTTTTTGAACAACCCTAATGTGGAACAACTCATTTATTTTCTTATCATCATGCATAAATCCCTATTTTGAAGAGGAAACAACATTAGATGACTTAGTGCTATAAACAAAAAAAGAAGAAAAATTATACATACTCATAGCTATGATCTTAGTTTTGTCCTTGAAATTTGAACCTGGATCCTGAACCACAATATTAGTTTTCTTATCCTTCTTCTTAAACTTGTTAAAAGGTCTTAAATCAAGATGTAATTTCTAACACTTAGACTCATCATGATTTTTCTTAAAATGATTACAAAATGTCTTACCCTCTTCTTTATGAATAATAATAGTGGACTTTTTTTACCCTTTCCAAAACTTTTCCCTTTAGAATGCTTAACATTAGATTGCTTACCTTTAACTTTAGGAAAATATTCTTTTTGTGTTTTCCTCTAGCCTCTATATGAATGGATTTAACACATTATTCATCTAAACTAGTGGGATTGATAACCGAAGCCATGTGTTTCAAGTAACTATGCAACTCACCTATGTACTTAAGTAGTGTTTCCTATGTATAAAGAGAAATATTCAAAAGTAAAGTCTTTTTCCTAAATTTTAGTGTATAATCATAAATACTTTGGCCTTTAGTTTGTCTGAAAGATTGCTAATCCATCATGGCTTGCTACATATAGCCTAAAGGATAAAATTATTTTGTAAGTGCATCAACAAATTCACTCCAAGTGGAAATTGAGTTATCTATGTTAATCTCTCTTTCCTTCGACTTATTCTCCCACCAGATGAGAGTTGTGCCTCCCATTCGAAGAGTAGTTAGGTGAATTTTAGTCTCATCATCTACAATATTATAGACCCTATAATATATTTAAATTTGATTTATCCATTTATAAAGTTTTTTTGCATTAATCTCACCATTAAACATTGACAATTCAAACTTAATATCCAGCTTTAGTGAAGGAAGAGATTCAATGGCTTTTTTATCTTTACCATCATTCAAAGAGGAGGAAGGTTTCTCAAAATTTTTACCACCTTCATCATTCTCCATTTTCCTTCATCTTTCATAGTAAATCTCATCAACCATATCATTTATTTCCAAGAAGGCCTATCAAAAAGCTAGTCAAACTCGAAGTCATCTCCCATTGATGTAGTACATCTTGATCCAACCTCTGGATTGTAATTGGCCAATTCTCCTTCAACCCACCTAGATCTTGACCTTGTCAACATACACTAGCAATCCACACAGATAAATATGAATTCTACTCTGATACCAAAAATTTGATCCATAATCAAAATCAAACAAGTGTCGTAACATCAGAACACACACTTGTAATGGATCAAAACCTTATTATAATGATTTAATAAAAATTGACATTTCAAATGATTACAAAATTTTAAATATCCATAATAATAAGAGTGAAATAATTAAAGAGATAAAATTGACAAAAATACTACACACAATTTGATAATAGAGTTCGGCTATAAAAGCCTACATCTCCAAATCCACTCCAATGGGGATCAATCCTATTAATTTATCAAAAAAATGCTTACAAATATTTTATAAGTCACCTCAAATTGTCTTCATGGGCTTTACTCTATCCAAGAGATACTCTTGAAATAATATTATTTTGTTCAAGACCCTTAAATAATCTCCAAGTCTTTCAATCACTCCTTAATGCCTTGGAATAACACTATTCATGTCCAAACTTGGCTTTAAAATGAGACTCAATTCCTTATATACCATTTGCACCCATATCGCAAGTGGTGAAGCACTTATCCTTTTAGCCAAAGTGACAAGGTTTGAATCCCACTTTTGAAGGTTTTAATGGTCAAAGAAATCTATTATCCCACATTTAGGAAGTGGAAGACTTTGTGATAATTTATATGCCATGAAGTTCATGGTTCAACATGCCAAGTAATTGTCATTACCCCATATTTAGGTGGGCATGTTGATTTCACATGGATGTTGGGGCATGAAATGTGACATGTGGGTTTATAATGTGACATTTGTGGTATGGAAAGAGGAAAGTATGAGGTGTCACATGGAAGTGATAGATTATATGCTTTGTTTGAAACATTTAATAATTAATTAAAATATAGTCAAAATTAGACCATAGCGATAAATAGTTAAATGGTGGCAAGCCATGTGGTGGCTTGAAGACCCACCATGTGGATTAGTCTCCACTCTCCAATTTTTGACATCTAGCTGGATGTTCCATCTAAATCCATTTTTTCTATTTCCTTGATCTTTGACACGTGATATCTTGCACATATGGGCTCAAAATCAAACCCATTCAAATTGTGATAGAAATATCTTGATGAGCTCTTTGTCATAACATCGATCAATCCACAATTTGATGACTTCATTTTTAGAGCAAAATATAGATCCTCCTAGATCATTGTGTTAAGCTCTTATTTATCCTACCTTGCCCATCCATAGTCTTTACTCCCAATGAATGTAGGATTATTGTGTCAACTTATTACCAATATTCTCAAACATAAACTCATTGTTTTGCAAGAAATTTAAGCCACACTTTCATTGATTTATGAGTTAAAAAAAATTGCATCTCATAATCCTCCATTGATTTGAGATGCCAAAAATACAAAAAAATTCAAATATTTTAAAAATCCTAAAAATCAAAATAGGCTTAAAATCTCCATAGGAGATATAAATCTATTTAAAAAAAAAAAAAAAGTGTCTTATTCTTAATCTAGTTAAAATCCTCAATCCACTCCTTTTACAATCTTAAACCGTTGTTGGGATGTGTCCTTCTAAAATTTTCCATATTGGGGCAAATTAATTATTGGTTCTAATTATTTTTACCACTTGGTGATGTGTCCTTTCATTACATGTATCTTTTCTTGGGGACACCATCCAATTATCATTATCATTGAGCCCTCATACATGGATTTGGACTTGGTTAGACAACAAGATGATTTTTGTTACTTTTATTTTCAAGTTTGTGTGTGTGTATGTGTGTGTGTGTGTGTGTGTGTGTGTGTGTTTGATTGTTTATTTCCTTTTTTTTTTGCCTTGACTTAGTCCATTGTTCCAATAGGGTCATTATCATGGTGTTTCCTATCACATAGTTTTACTTGATTCCATCCATTGGCATTTGTTAGTATCATCATGGTTTTTATCATCGGTTCATTATTATCAATTATGTATTGGATCAAGAATCAATCTTTATGCACATTATATCTAGGTTATCATGATGTTTTATATCACAGTGCATACTATTTCATTTTATATAAAAAATCTGGATCTAGGAGTCTACTTGAAAATATTGTAGTAAAAAATCTCCTTGTTCACTAAATCTCCATCAACTAGACCACATGGATAATTTATATGCTCCTCATGATACATCTAAGCATATACAAACAATCATGGTCATTTTATTAAAAAATTTCCAATCCCTTCACATTATTCTTTAATAATTATCTTGTTCTTCTAATTATCATTTCTCTTATCACTTTGACCACTCACAAGTGCATAGTTTTTTGTGGCTTCTTCATTTTTGAAAATTCACTATACCATTATACCTACATTTGTGTCACTCCTCTCATTTTTAATCTGTGTGATAGGTTAAATCCTTGAGTTATGCTTGGTAATCAATCAGTTAGCCATTTGCATTATTTAATAATGAAATCTGCCCTGCTAGGCTAAATAATTTGGATCTATCAAAAATTACATCTGCTCTACTGGGGTAATCTATTTCTATAAATGTACCATCATATTCATGACCCATACCTTCATTTTTGCCTGCTAGGGAAAATTATTCTAATTCTAAGCCCATAACTTTTCACCCTATTTGGAGCTGATTAAAGTGTGTCACTTATTTCTATATGTATCCTTCCCACTTCTCCCCACCTTGGGGCTAATTTTAATTTATTGGTCTTAAACATTATGATTAAAGTGTATAAGAATTAGCTCATTTGGATTAATATTATCCATGAGTTAAGTTCAACATTCTTATTCCTCTCTTTTTTGAGAGCCTATCCACATCCTACGTGACCTCTTGAGGGGACATAATGGGTCACTAATTATTCATCTAATACATTACCTATTTTTTCATTCTTTGAAAATTTGTTACTTTAGCTGTGTCTCACAATGACTTCTCAAATATGGGCAAAATGTAGACACTTAAAATCAAACACTTTTTATTAATTTTTATCATCCCTAATCATCCCTATTTTTTTCTAATTCTAATTCATAATTACTATTCATGTTTTAATATTCAAATCTTTATTAAGTTAATTAATCCAAATCAATTAACTAATCCTTCATTTATTAGAAATTCCATAGATTTTGAATATTCACAATTTCTATAAATCAAAAAAATCTAATTATCCTCACCTCATGAGGTCATCTTCTAGTCCATTTCCCTTTCCAAATATCAAAATTTATTTAGGCCTTGTCTGTCCCCTATCATTATAATTTTATAATATTATCTTCGTCACCTTTCTAATTTAATAATCCACCTCATTTTCCACTCAATTCCACTTATCAATTTTATATTATATCTTCCTCCTAAATGAATTTAATATTCATTTATGAGTCCCACATGTTCTCTACTCCAATTTTAAGTCAAAATTTCCATATTGAATTAAAAATTATCTTTTCTTCTCATCCCTTGATTTTCATCTCAAGATAGATGGTTCACATTTATTTCAAAAGTCTATAAATTAAAAGTTCTTCCTCCAATTTAGATAAGCTTCTCTATTCTAAAATTAATATGTAGGAATCATTATAGGAGCCTCAATTTCTTCAATATTTTCATCAATCTTTCATGCCAATCCAAAGCCAACAATCAAGGTGAATAAAGAGAGATGCTTCCCACAAGGAAATAACATTGCCAAAGACTTCTAGATGACAATCCAAACTCAACATCTCCAATTTCAAGAAAATATTCTAAAGAAGTAAAATCATTTATTTTTATCTTCTATTGTGAATTTATTGCTTGTTTATTATATATTTCAACTGAGGGTTTAGACTTGAGAATTTATGTCTTTAATTTGTTTTTTTAATTTTTATTCACTAATAATTGACTAATCTCTCTTAGATTTCTAATCTATAGTTGTCATATCCTTTTGAGGTGAGGTACCTACTAGTTCCTATCTTTCCTTCACCTCAAATGAAGGGGGTGCATATTAGTGGGTACATGCCATAGAGGCATATTATCCATAATCATTTAGTATATGGTACTTATATCAGTTCTTAGATTTAGTAGAGCATACTTTGGAAGCATGTTATCCACACTCATTTAGTATATGGTACTTATATCAGTTTTTAGAGTTAGTGGGGACATGTCATATGGGCATGGCTTACACACATCCATAATTATTAAATTTAGTGGGGCATGCTTTGAAATCATGTTTTCCACACCTATTCAATCTTAAACATCTCTAGTTTATAGTGGGGGCATGTTTTGGAAACATGTCCTCCACATTGGTACTTATATCAATTTTCAAATTTCTCTATATATAGTGGAGGCATGATTTTGAAGCATGTCCTCCACACTTACATAGTTATTTTAAATGGCCAAGACACATAGTTATATGATTGAGATTCATAATTTTGGTAGAATTATATACATTGGTAATATTCTATACATATTTTTAGCATGAGACATGTATAATGTGCATATGATATGTAACATGTGTCTAATATTGAAAAATACGAATAAGTTTTAGATTCTAAAAATATTTTATGGATTTATACCATATTAATAATTTTTTTGTACTGATACCCCATAGACATTTATGGAATTTTATTGAGAAAATATACTGTAGTAGTTGGTTCAACTTTTTGGTATGGTTGAGGTGATCAAACCACTCAATATTTACAAGCTTTTAGGTTGAAATTGATAATCTAGCCTCAATAAGTTATAAGTATCATTGTGTTGCATGGTTTAGATAATCTCAACTACTAGATGGAAAGTCACTTTTGCTCCAAAGTTGGGGGCATGTGCCTTACAATATTTATCTCTATTTACTTAGATATATTCAATATAAATATTAATCTATATCTGTGTTAATCTCAATTTTAGAGCCTTACAATGATATAGATTTTTTAAAATAACTTGGAAATAGGTAAGGTGGTTACATCAACACACATGTGTACTCTTAAACCTTTATCTTTCAATTTTAATCTATATCAAATACTTTCAACCCAAATTATATGAACTGAGTTTATATTGTAACATGCTCTTGGTTGTAGTTAAATCACTAGAAAAACACTCAATTTGGACACACACAAAGATAAGGTATGTACACACACTCGAGTATGCATTTTTTCATTTAAACTAGAAATTTTATTACTATATTAAAGGGGGGATGTAGATGATATTTTATAGTTATATAGAACCTAAATTTTATACACATGGAAAACTCAGACTTTCACTATTCCTCTCAGTTCTTTACCTTTTACACTTCTGTAAGTCTTATATCTACTCTATCTTTTTGCCCCTTGGCCTATATCACTTAATGTGACTAGTCTTATGCTAATGTTTATCTTACCTAGAATGATTAAAATATACTTATCTTCTATATCTACAAGTTCAAAACTTATACCTACTTTCTTGTTCCTTGGACAATAACATTTGGGACAAACAATAACATCAATGTTACTATCCTATCCTGATGCAAGTTCTAGTGCCCTAAAGTCATACAATTTGTAAATGAAATGTATCCTAATGGTTGAATTTAGTGATTTAATGTCAATTATTACTCCAAAAATATTGATATAAATACAAGATCAACCCTCATTCATTCCTCACCTATAAAATACCAAAGAGATAAAGGAAACTTATCAAAAACACTCTATCAATCATTTAATTGATCAAAACTTCCCTATTTTCATACCAATCATAAGAAAAAACATATACAAGTTTTAAGTACTAAAGGAGTAGCCCAAGAGCCCAATTTTACAAGTTAAAAGCTAGGTCATTATTGTACTTACTTTTCACATATTATACAATTGACACATAAGCCAATAGATAGGAAAGAAATACATGAGTCTGAGGCCCTCTTTTAGAGTATTATCTATGTAGGCAATGCCCTCCAAAAATGGGGCATTTGGGGTCATATTGACACCATGTACCCACTAACCCATTTTTCCTAAGTTCACATTGAAAATGGAAAATTAAGTTTTTTTCATTTCATAAGGAGTGATAGTCCATGACCGAAATATGAATACACCAGAGTGAAGGTGAAACAACACCCAGAGCATCCAAGTGGTCACATCCTATTTAGGTAGATATTCAATATAGGATATTAGTGTCGAACCCAAACAATAGTATTGACACAACCATCCTAGGCTAACATTACTATCCAAAGATATAGAAGAATTAAAGCCAAAATTTGATGACTATTCTAGAATCTCCTTCCTACCTACTTTCTACTTGTTCCAGATCAAAAAAAACATTAGCATCAAAACAAGCTAAGTACATCACTTATTTATTATTTATATATATCATAGTTTTAATTTTCATATTTATATTTTCTTAGGATAATAAATTTAGTGTATATTTATACACGAGTTTATCATCTAATTATCCTACTATAGATCTGATTATTACCCTTTTACCCTTTTATTTATATATACCCATCTAACACCCAAATCTAGATTATTTTAGGGTGAATAAGTTTCATCATGGTAAGTATGATGTATTAATAAGGTGACATAATTAGGATGGGCATACTAGGATTACCTAAAACCATGCATGAAGGGAATGCTGAGCAATAAGAGAATCCTTAATGGATGGAATAGGAGAATGGTAGGTATCAAAAAATGCCCCAAAATGTGTAGTAGGAAAAGGATGGGTATTAAAAGATACCCAAACATGTGTGAGGAGAAAAGGATAGACATCACAATATTTCTCAACTCGTGAGATTAAGTTGGATTAGAGTTAATATTAAATATGGTAGGCTTGGTAATGATGTCAAATTATGTATGAATATGTGTCACACAAAGGAATGTGGCATCTAGAGTATTTTTGGGATATGTAGGATGTAATAGAAAATTATGTTGTATGGTATCAATCACATTGATATAATTTGGTGTAAAAAAACTAGAATTGACTATATCATATAGGTTGATAAAGTTGGTTGAAATAGAGGGAAAATGATCGATGTAATTATGATCACATACAAGATCAAGTAATACTATATTGGTACCATTTGAAATATTAAGGGATGCTATTAAAATAAATTGACATTATCTAAATGTTATATGGTATAGTTGGAAGAATATTAAGGTCATAAGATAACTGCATTGACAATATATAATGTCTAATCGATCTTGTTAGGTGACATAAAAAGAATTGTATCAACACTTTGTAATAGTTTATGGCTGGTGTAGTTGAGTAAAAGAGGAAGAACTGTAGCAACAATTTTTAGGTCATGGATATGCAATTATTTTTTAAAGGACGAAATGTATCATCACATTTAGGATCATGGCTAGTGTAGTTGGGAAAAACTATTGATACTTTATTGACATGTTTTGAATCATTTCTAAGGAATTTATTTTTGAAAGGAAGTAAATTTTGAATTGTATCGATAAATTTTAGATGATGCCCATTGTAATCAACTATAATCAATTACAAATAAATGGTATCAAGTTGGCCAATATAGTTGTAAATAAGTGATTTAGGTATGTTGGAAGAGGTTAGAGTTGAAATCAGATTGGTGGGATAGGTCTAAATATTCATATAACTTATACGATAAGAAGTCCCTATAATGTTTTTTTCCATAAGAATTTGTATTAGGTACTCTTCATTATTTGATGAGTTGATAAAATTTAGTTGAAAGAGAGTTAAGGTTTAATGAGTCATTCTTTTAATGCCTTTAAAAGGTGGGTGAAAATTTAAAAAAAACCATGTTCATTATTACTTGAGGGTAACTGAGGGTTGGTATAAATGGGAAAAACATAAGATATATTTTCATCCATGTCATTAATGTCATCAATAGGAATATCCAAAATCATGTTACGGTCTTCACCTCCATCATAATCATCATCATAGATGGGAAAATCATGCTATTTATTTTCAACCATGTGAGAAGTGGAAAAGGTAGAATCATTAGGATCCTCATAGTGATCGTTATAAATTAGAGGAATATGTTGGTAATCTTTGATCCCACTATAGGTGTCATAATTTAGATATTAACCCTAGTAATAGGGATCATAATAAGAAAGAGGATCATCATGGGTATATTAATCAATTTTAGGAGTGTAAAAATTGATATCATTAGGATCCTCATTAGTATCATCATAAATGGAAAGACTATATTGGTAATCTTTAGTCCCACTATAGGTGTCATTGGGATCTTTACTCCAATAATAAGGATTGTCATAAGTGGAAATATCATCATGGGGATATTTGGACATAGGAAATGGATTATAGTAATGCACCATGATGATTTAATTTAATTTTGATTATGTAATATAAAATGGAGTGACCCATGAAAAATTAAAATGGGTTGAGGCTTGCTAAAAGACCCTAAGAGGGGACACCATTTTAAAATGACGAAAAAATTAATAATCATATAGAAGATTTTTTTTATAAGAGATGCTTCTCAAATTTAAATCTATAATAATTAAAAAATGGGAATGTGAAGACAATCCAACCAATGGTGGGATAATATTCTCGTTAGGTTCACCAAAATATATTATGATGGTGAATCCAAAGTAAAGACAACGTTAATAAGTAAAATAGAATACTAAAAATGATCCAACCAGTGGTGGAATAAGATTTAATTTGGATTCACCATAATTTATGAAAAATATATGATTATTTTTAATAATATTATTTTTATAAATAGACTAGGATACAAACAAGGTCATAATAATAGAGCCTATGTATACTTGGAAGGGCGAGTAAGGACTTAGAATAATTATAGACCTAATAAAAGATAATATGCACTTAAATTTAAAGAGTAAAGGATTCCAAAGCCCAAAAATATGACATGGGTTATTTTTTAACCATAAATTTATATGGGTCAATAGAGTATAGGGTTAAGAATATAGAAATGAATAAACACAAGGGTGATAAATAGATCTATAACAGGGCAATTATTTTAAAAATCAGATAAATAATATTCTAAATTTATAATACTATGATATAATAAAAATGTAATGTAAAAATATTGATTAATTTAAAAATAAATTATAAAAAATAATACTTATTTGGTTTATGTTGTAAGGGGATACCTATAGGGTCTCTTTTATTCATAATTTGATCACATAATTGAGTTTACAGTCTTGTTTTAGGATTGATATGTACCTTATGAAGTTGTGAAATTAAACATATATTTTTATGATATTTAAAATGACTTAATATATTAATTAATCCTTTATTAATCCTAATATACAATTTATAAATCTTTCTAAAGCTTGATATTTCAAGAAACTCTAAAAATTACTCTTTAAGTCATGTTTTAGGCCTAGTTGTAGGTTTGTAGATAGAGAAACACAAATATATATTTTTATAGAAACCTTAAACATTTTAAACCACATTAATAAATTAAAAAACATTATCTAACACCCATTTATGAATTTTCATGGGATTTTATTGGTTTGTCTAAGAGATATTCCAATTTTAGTGACTTAAAACCTTAAACTAGGGTTTTCTGATTGTAGGTAACCCAAGAACAAGAAAATTGAGAAAAATTAAAATATATCCACTGTCATAGTATTATTTTTAATTGACTAATATTTATACTTTTTTCTCTTGTTTTTATAATTATTCTTTAGGCGTGGCCAATCATAAAAAGCACAAGAAAATGTCTTCTTACCCAGACTGTAACCTTGCAGATTGTGACATATTCTTATGACTTAAGAGTCTTCAAAAAAGTGTATAATAATATAAAATGGAATTAAATTACACATTTACAAGGTTTTATAATGGTGAAAATATCATAACCTAACTCTTTTTATTCATAGATCTCCAAATTGATATACATACATGTAGACTATTGCACTAAATTACACCAACACAAACCTACTAATTGAGATTTTCTCCTTATATTCATGCATTATTAGCATCCTTTCAAATTTTTTTTGAGGTATAACTTGTTGTTACTAATTACTGAACTTGGCTTCTTATTGTTTCATGTAACAAAAATCTCTAAACAACTTGACTTATCCTAAAACATACTTAATTTGGCCTTTCACCTATGTTATATACATCTAGATTGGTTTTATGATAGGTTTGAACTAAGTATAATATTTATAGACACTTATAAAATGTGGATATACCATAAATAACCCTTACATAAGGATCAAAAACATTACAACATGCCCAAAACCTACAAACTCTTAGTAACAAATTTAATTTTTTTAATTTCTAATTTTGGTAGGAAACCTGGAAACACCACGAAATGACCTAGAAATGACAAATTAAACTTATAAAAGGATTATTATTGACTATAATTGACCTCTTATACCTCATAAATAATAAAATAAACATAATTTAACTTCTTATTTACATGCACCTACATTATATTACTAGTGAACAAAAGAACTGTTCATGAACTCCTTCTCATGAGTTCTTCAACACTATTGCCATGTTTGGTTATCTATGAAGGTGTAATACATGTTGCATCCTCAAGTGAATGGTTTTTAAAATTTATAAATTACTTAAATTACTCCTTGAATTTGGTCTTATTCACCACCTTCTTGTCTAGAATGTCTTTAATTTGATCTAGTTGTGCCTTTGGTCTTTGCTACTCCCAGTTGATGATCTAATCATCTTTGTATTCTAGTGTTTTCTATGAATTTTTATCTCCTTTAAAAGGGTTTATGTATGATACATTAAATATTTTTTATATCTCAATTTTAATTGGGAACTCCAATTCATATGCATTAGTATAAAATTTTCTTAAGACTTTACAAGGTCTAATTTTTTTCATCTTTAACTTATTATATTCCCCCTTGGGAAACATTTATTTCCTAATATGTGCAATAAATATATCACTTACCTAAAATTTAACTTATTCTATTATCAAATCAACACTTATTTTATACTTATGTCAATTCCAATTATTGTTTTACCTGTTCATGTAATTCTTGCATTACTATTACAAAATCTTCACCTTCTACACTTTTTTTCTCCTGCTTGCCCAAGTTCCACAAAGAATAAAATCCTCTTATATGGATTCCATATGCAGATTTTAATGGTATAAAACCTTTTATTCTATTTTTATAATCATTATATGATAATTCTACTTGCGCTAGTGCTTATCCCATTATTTTGGATGGTCACTTACCAAACTCTTGAATATGTTTCCAAGACTCCTTTTGACCACTTAAATTTAACCATTAGTATGAATATGGTAATATATGATAAATATTAGAGTGGTCCACAAATTATATTAAAGTGTTATCAAAAAATGGCCAACAAATTTTATATCCCTATCAGACAAAATGCTTTCAGGAAGCCCATATAATCTCACTATTTATTTGAAGAACAAGTTTGTAAATGTTAGTTACATTAATTGTTTTTGTCCAAGATATGAAATGTGCCATATTGTAAAACATATAAACCAAAACAAAGATAGATTCATTACCTTTTTGTGTCTTTGGTAGCCCAATTATAAATTCCATACTCACTAAATCCCATGGCTTACTAGGAATAGGCAATGCTGGGTTTAGGCCTACATTCTGACTTTACTCTTTAACATGTTGGCATATTATACATGTTTCTAAAAACCTATTTACATAAAATTACATCCCTGGCCAATAATAGTGTGCAGTTAATTGATTAAGTGTCTTTGTTATCCCAAAATGTCCTACCAAGTTGTCACTATATTTTTATTTTAGTAGATTCTCTCTCATTTACCCTCTTAAGATGCATAATTTATTGTCCTTAAATAACAATATCTCTTGTAGCATATAATCCACCCATGGAAATATATCTCTACCTACTAGATTCTTGCATGATTCATATGCCTTATTAAAATTAAGATCTTCTCGATACAAGTATTTTAATGAATCAAATCCTAAGACATTCATTTGAGACTCCTACATAATTTGACTTTTGCTGCTTAATGCATCTACAAATTTGTTAGTTTTCCCATTTTTATGTTTAGTAATAAAAATAAAAACTTTGTAAAAATTCAATCCATTTCATATGCCTTTAACTAAGTTTATTTTGACTACTAATGAATTATAAGGAATGATTATCTATACATATTAAAAAATCTTTGGGTAGTAAGTAGTGCAACCACTTATTCAAGGATTGGATAATGGATTAGAATTATTGGTCATATGCTGAGTATTTATTATTTGCCTCATTGAGTTTCTCACTAAAATAGGCAATTGGCTTTCCCTCTTGGCTCAAAATAGATCCTATGGCAGCCCCACTAGAATCATACTCTACTTGAAAAAGATTATTGAAATTAGGCAAAGATAATACAGGTTGCTCTATGATCTTTTTATTTAAGAATTGAAAACTTCTCTTGCCTAAATTAGTCTATTGAAATTGATTTTTTTTCCTTTAATAGTTTCCACTATTGGATCACAAATGCCACTAAAATTCCTTATGAAATTTCTATAAAAGTTAACTAAGCCATGAGAAATTATTACCTCAAATATGCTCCTTGGAGTAGGCCATTTTACTATGGATTTCAATTTATCTTTGTCTATCTTCACACCTTCTTGATAAATGAAAAATCCCAAATAAACCAACTATATCTTCATGAAGGTACACTTCTTGAGATTGATTAGTAACTTCTCTTCTTTCAACTTATTTAAGATCATTCTAAGGTTATTAAAATGCTCTTCCTTAGATTGACTATAAATCAAAATATCATATAGGTAAACAATGACAAATTTACCAGTGAAATCCTTATGCACCTCATTCATAAGCCTCATAAAGTTGCTTGGAGCGTTAATCAACCTAAATGGAATTATAATCCCTTCATATAGTCCATCATTAGTCTTAAATTTTATCTTCTATTCATCTCCCTCTTTGATCCTAATCTGATGGTAGCCACTTTTCAAGTCCATCTTAGAGAAATACCTTACACTACTTAAACAATCCATTATATCATTAATTCTAGGCAAAAAAAATCTACACCTAATTGTAATCTTGTTTATATCTATTGAATCAATGCACAGTCTCCATATTCTATCCTTATTAGGGGTTAGGATTACTACAAAAACACAAAGAATTAATATTTCCCTAATTAGTCCTTTGCCTAATAACTCCTGCACTTTTTTCTTTATCTAATCATTCTCTCTTTGTTTTATTTTATAAGTTGCCTTTTCTAGTAGATTGGCTCCTAGAATGAGATATATATGGTGGATTATACTTCTTATTGGAGGTAGTTCATTAGTAAAATAATCCATAACTATATCAATAAATTCATTAAGAAAATTATGTATTTATATAGGTAGATCATTGAATTTTATGGCTGTAACAACTATTTTAGGCTTGCCAACTAATGCATAACTTACCTCTTCTTTTCTAATTTGACGCAAGAACTCTTTAACACTTGTTAGTAACACCTTAGGATTGTCTCATACTAATGAATTATTATATTTAAATGATATGACTGTGTGCTTCTTTCCATCTTTCTTAAAAGTGTAAGTATTGGTTCTTTTATCATGTATTGCTTTCCTATAAAATTGCCAAGGTTTTCCCAATAGAACATGATAGACATCTATGGGCATGACAACACATAACACCTCATCATTGTAAATACATATTTGAAACTCCACTTTTAATTGTTCATTTACTAAGACTTGGTGTCCCTTTTATACCTATGACACCTTATAAGGAGTAGGGTGTGTTAACATTTTCAAACTTAACTTGTCAACCATTTTTGAAGATATTAAATTATTAGTACATACACTATCTATAATTACCTTCCATTACTTACCTTTGACTTTCAAGTGCTTTTAAACAATGCTTTCCTTTGTGTAGGCTCCTTTATATCCTTATTTGGATTAAAAAAAACCCTATTCATTAATAAAGACTCTCCAATTTTAGGTGCATCCTCATGAGAAGGTGGTCCCACACTCTCCTCATTAACTTGGATAATTTGATCACTACCTTGACTTGTTGAAGGATTATTTGGGAACACATAAGATCTATGCTCATACTTTTTGCATTTGAAACACATATCTATAAAGCCTCTTCATATACTTATTGTATAAGGTATCCTACCTATGAATGAGTAAACACCTCTTGTATATTGAATTTGACTTTGTGAATTTACAGATTCTTCATTATAGATCTATACTTGACTTTTGCCATGATTTCTACTTCTACCCCTTGAATGTTGAGTTTGCTTCCTAGAGAATTTATCCTCTACTATGAGGGTAAATTGATATGCTTCCTCCACTAATATTGGTCATATAATATTTATTTAATCTTGGATGTTGAACTTAAATCCATTTATGTATCTAAAAACCTTTTTAGTATCTTATTTTATATGTCCTACCTTGATGGTTAGTTTGTAGAACTCATCTATGTGGTCTTTTACACTCATTTATTTTTACATTAGATTTTGAATCTTCTTAAACAAATTTGTTTGGTAATACTTTGACATGAATTTACCTTTCAATTTATCCACCATTAGGTCCCAACTCTTAATATTTGGTTTACCTTTCCTTCTCCTCTCATCTTGAACTCAATCCCACCAAAGGGATGTATGACCTTTCAATATTGTATTAAAAAAAATCACTTTCTTTTCATCCCATATTAATTCAGATTCAAAATACTTGTCCATAGCATTGATCTAGCCAACCAATTCCTATACAATCAAGATACCTTCATACATAGGTATTTCTAATTTGGGTATGGAGATATCCCATGACTACTTTGATAAGTCTTTATTATACCCTTTCTTCTCCTTCTTATTTTTGTTTTACCTCTTATCTCAAGCCTTTCATCTTCTATGTAACTCACATATCCTATATAAATTAACCTTATTCTATTAATATCCATTTCTTACAAATGATCTTGAATATTTTCCTTTTTCTCTAGCAACATCATTGTAGTAGGTTACCTCCTTTGACCTATTGTACCTCTTGCTCCAACTGCCATCTTCATAAGCTTCTATTTCACAGATTTTTATTACTACCTGTACTAAGATATTTCAACTTTATAGAACCAAATACTATGCTATGATATGAATATGGTGTAAGGGGATGCCTATAGGGTCTCTTTTATGCATAATCTAATCATAAAATTGAGTTTATAATATTATTTTAGGATTGATCTGTACCTTATGAAGTTGTGAATTAAAACTTAGGATTTGATGATCTTTATACATTCATTCATCCATTATAAATCATTATAAACAATTTATAAACATTTCTAAATCTTGAAATTTGATTAAACTCTAAAAATTACACTTTAAGCCCTATTTTAGGCCTAGTTAAAATTTTACAAACAAATAAACACAAATATATTTTATTATGGTAACCTTCAACATTTAAACCACCTTAATCACTTAAAACACATCCTATAACACCCATTAAATAAAGATAAAAATATTTACAACATTCCCAAAACATGTAAAAAAACTTCAAAATTTTGAATTTCTAATTTTGGTCAGAAACCTAGAAACATCACCAAGTGACCTAGAAATGACAAATGAAACTTGGACAAGGCATATTATTGACTATAATTGACCTATTAGACATAATAAAGACAAAATAAACATAATTTAACTATTTATTTACATGCACATGCATCAGTTTATTATGCACATGTAGATTTAGGTTGAAACAAATTGGAAGTGGATTAAATCAGGATCTTGGAATAGTCATCAAATTCTAAAAATTTACATTTTGGGGCCTAAGATGTTTGCATCAGATTTGAATGGTTGCATAAATTATATTATATGACTTTGATGTAGGTGTATCATATGTAATATCAACTATATTTGGGTATAACCACCTAACTTTTTTTGGGTTTTATGCTACTTTTACTCTAGTGTGTTTAGATCTCACACACATGATGCCACTCTTTGTCAAATGATCAAACCCTATATTTTTCACCCTTGGAGTGGTGATGGGAAAAATGGATTAATTTTCACATGGTTTATATATTCACCAAGGACCCATCTATTAATGGTCATTATCTACATAGCCAATACTCCAAAAGGGCCCTTAGACTTATGTAGTTCTCCCCTAGATGTTGGCTTGTGTGTGCATAAGGATACCACATGTGATAAACAAG